>APFE030026484.1:150102-161350 GCA_000404065.3 Pinus taeda
TTTTTTTTTTTTTTGTTTACTGCTGCTATGATTTTGATCCATCCTCTCAACAAGTGACGGGTTCAATTCTTGATCCCATCAGATTTCGCGTTTTCATGCTCGCTGAATTCATTTTTGTGATTGCTTCCTTAATCTCGCATTTCAACTCCTGCAATGCTTTCCTCTCTGATTCCTTCAAATCAGAAACGAAGTTGCTCTGCTCCTTGAATGAAGTCAGCCATGGCTCTGTTACAGGACTGCTCTCTGCAACACCATTTCCATTGGGCTAAAATAAATCCTTCATTGAAGGCATACATTCGAAGCCCAAACCCTCAACCATGGCTCTGATACCAATTGTTAATAAATTTACCCAAGAACATAAATTAATTACGCAGAATTATTGAGAGAAGCAAATATAAAAATAACCAGCAGCAACCATAAACACATAAATACACATGTTTATCCGGGAAAACCCCAAATCCGGGGAAAAACCCAATCATAATGAAATTTCATTATCCTTGGCCAAAACCCTGGCCAATCCGGCCAAGTGAGCCTTCACCGCTCACCTCCAGGCCATGCATTACAATGAAGTCCTTCCAGCCTTTTATAGGCTTCCATTACATATAATACCACGGGCAGAATACCATGGGTGCACAATACCATGTGCCCCAAAACCATCACTATTTAACCTCGTCAACTTTTGACTCTATCCTGAGTCAAGTTTACCTAACAATTCCCAGGTCAACTCCTCTTCACCGTGTTGGGACCAGGACACGTCCCTGAAGAATCTGGAGCACACCGCCTGCCGAGCTCATCCACGGATTCCATCGTGATATTACCGGGGCCCACCACCTTCATTCGGAATTCCGAGGATTCATCCACTTGGCTAACTTCGGGGCATGGCTCTGATACCACTTGTAAGGACTCTGGACACCACATATCTCCACAATGGTATGATATTGTCCACTTTGGGCCTAAGCCCCCATGGATTTGCTTTTGGACTTACCCCCAAAAGGCCTCATACCAATGGAGATATTTGTCCATCCTTATATACCCATGATCCTCCCCACTTCTAGTCAATGTGGGACTTTGGTCGTATACCCAACAATCAGATCACCTTATCATTCAGTACCAAAGGGAGTTGGCTTGTGAGCCTAGGTGATCCACCTCTTAACATTAAAAGTGTAATAGAGAGATGATAAGGAATTCCTTGTCAATGGAATTATTTCTTTAGATACTTGGCATGATGAATTACACTAAAATAGTTGAGAGACTCCTCTTCATATTCATATTTGGTGGATCCCATCATGAGAAGGTAATGAAGATGGATCCTTTCTTTACAATGTGTACCCTGAGCCAGATAGATCCCTCCTCCAATGAATTATGCAAGGAAATATTTCTCTGCGATCTCATAACCTATTTATTTCACTAGAAAACATAAGAGAATGGCTAAGACAATATAATAAAAATCCCGTATTTAGATGGCCTTGCATGTAGTTTCGATGCAATTTCTAATGCTACAAAGTATGAGCAAGCAAATTTCCCCCTCATAGGATGGTGAATGGTTTTGGGCTTGATGTGGAATCCTTTGTCTATGATAAATTTATTTCTCTCATACACTCATGATCTAGATCCTACACACAAACACAATTAAATAGAGACAACAAGTGATCTTCTACAAAATATAGTAAACTCAAAACATCTAGAAATCACACATACAAATTACTGCAAAACTTATATAAGGGGAAGGAACATAGATTTTTATTAACCATATATGTAAAAGTAAATCAATATACCTTCCAACAAAGGATATCATCTACTCAATATTGGATACTATATCTAACCCTCTTTCCTCTTTGTGAGATTATATAGGCTCATTCTATCCTCTAGGAGAATGTTTCTAGACAACTAGGGGTTTGAAAAGTTAGGAAACTTCTACCATAATGGACCCCTAGCCAACTGATACACAATTGGTTCAAGTTTATCTCCTTGGGAATGGAAAACTCTAGAAACCTTTTTCAAAATTATGAGTTTTTCCTCCATTATCTCAATTATGAAATAATTATTCTCTCATAATTATAATATTTTGGCAAATTAATTATGACAAATAACTCAATTATGTAATTTCACCCTTTTATCATTCGATAAAACTCACATCAGTAAAAGTGGAGGTGAAAAAGGGATGCATTCTAGCCAACAAGTAAGGTAATTTGAACTTGGGTTTCTCTCACTATAATGGAGTGGAAAATAGGGTTATAACATATGACCCCTAATGCATGAGGTTAGAAGAGAAACTAATGGTTGAAATGCATTGCAATATTACTCAAAGCTGAAAATGGGAGGAAGGAGCCAAGGCTACAAAGATGGATCAGAGGAACTCAAGTGTCGAAGTCTCAACTATGGTGATAACATCCTCTAGGCTGACATGCCCATGCTCAGTCATAATGAAACACTAAATATGGCTACCAAACATATATTGTGGATCCATGACATGAAATTTTAGAAGATGGTGATAAAGACATACACAATGGATCCATGTGACTCAACAAATATAACATAGCCACCGGAAAATGTAATGTGGATATATGTCACAGTATACATCAGCAGGAGTATGGACACATGAAAGACAAATAAGTGTCATAGATAGCCCTTAAAGTACATAAATGACACATAACTCCAATGGAGCTTGGGAAGGATGCCATATAATAGTGAGATGTCTCTACCCTAGGGTCTTTTCCATAACCCTGATTGTATGAATCTAAATCATATGAATATATGAGTTGATGTCGAGCATGGTAGAAATTTCTTGATTACCAGCCAATGAGGTAAACTACTAATAGATGTGAGGGAATTCACCAATGAGGAAAATGGAACTGAAGGTCACTAGTATAGTCCACTAAGTGTGAATAAATGAGACAACATCAAACATAATTGAGGTTGACCAATTAGGAGCCAATGTTGTAAACCCACTTTCGATCACAAAGAAGACTGCCATTGAGGTCTGCAAGCTCCAATGTACTACAACTTCCTAGATCCAGCTCCTGGATAATGAGATGAAGTCAATAGGAGAATATATGTCAAGGAGGGCCTTGATGTATCCCCCATAAATTGACATAGAATAGATGATAATGATTTGATTTAGGGATGAAGCGATGAGATGAAGTACAACTCGCACAAGGATGGTCGACACAAACTGATACATCACTTGAACACATAATGACATAACACAAAAGTGACTTGGAAAAGTCACGAAAGAGCACCATGTGATATCATGCAATAATACAAAAGGCATTGAGTCATGCTCCGTATGACTGTAAGAATACCAGTTAGAGGAGTAGACAAACTTATATGTATGGTATGACTCCTAAGAAAGCTAAAACCCAACTGTGATACAATGAAATAGATAGTTGTCATCTCTAAGGGAAATGCAAGGCATGCTTCCATTTGATGACTAATGGAAATAAATGTCCCTCCATTCTCTTTTTATAAGTTCCTTTCTTGGAAAGTTGTCCCCGAAGATTGAAAAAGAGATAAAACTATACAAGGGAGAGCCTCCTAGGAGTCATAGACTATGGTATTCATTTCGCGTAATTAGTCTATCCTAGTTCGGAAAAGGGTAAAACTTATACTGAGTAGAGGACCCCTTAGGTACTTTTACAAGCGTGAAGGAGACAAGTTCACTTGGAAATCTTTTCAAAATTAAGTAGTCTAAAATGAGCTTAAATAAAGCTCATCTTGAAGGAATGAGTGGTAGAGAGGATAACAACTAGTTATGGAAATTATAGAGCTACTCATGACATAAAGTAATAGGATCACTCATCACAATGTTTCCTCCAAGAAAGGGTAGAACACCAAGTGAAAGTGAATCGTAGGCCAAGAAGGTGATGATGATGGAAGAGAAAAACTAAGGCTAAATTTGAAAAAATAGGCTGATAAAAGGTGGCATTCAAGGTAGAGTAAGCCAACCACACAACCTCAAAATGTAGTGCCAATAGTTTCAATAGCAGTCCCTTCAACACTAGCAACTATTTTAGCATGAAACATTCCTTTTAAAATAGCTACACCCATAGAGACAACATGTACATCACAGGCAGGTACATCAACACAGAGCACAAAGGACTTAATTAAGTCCATGGAAGAAATGAAACTCCAAGTCACAGAGCTGCAGAAAGTAAAAGAGAAATTCACTACTTTGGAGCAGAAATATGATATATCCAAGATGAATTATGCAAAAGAAATAAGGAAAAACAAAAGCATGACACAACAAATTAAAACATTTGAGAAGAATCTATCGTTTGAAAAGCCTTTGATAGACATCAAGAAGATATTATGGACCAATATCATTGATTCCATTAATGATATTTGGACATCAATCCAAACTATTTTTGAACAAATTGATGTAGTTAACCTTACCCTTGAAGAAATTGAGAAGACCATAGAGGAGTTGGGTAAAAACCTGAGGAAGCAACTAGATTGATCAATTTCTTGAACATTAAAAATAGGCAACAACTAGAACAATTAAATATTGAGGATAGGACTACTACTGTCCTCAAACTGAAGAAAGTGTTGACCAAAAGGAATCCGATGCAAGGCTTGGAACGTAGATTTCAAAGCATGCACGAAGACATAGATAAGTTCATGAAGAAATTTGACATCTTAAGAATGAAAGGACTCCCCAGTCCTTTAGCCATCAATGATAGGCTAATGGTTCAAATAGACTACATTGATAAATTACATAAGTAGGTTGACAGTCAAGCTAGTTCATCTGCAGTCAAGGCATTGCCCATAGGTAAAGTTCGTTATGATGGTTTGGATAACATTTTTTACATTAAACATGAAGTGAAGCACCTATTCCCACTGTAACCCAATTTTTTTAAATATACTGAAGAAGATGAAATTTACAGGAAGCTGACAAAAACAAGGATACCAGAGGATGATTAGTGGTCCAACATGACTGACATCCTATAAATTACCATGGTAAATAGTGAGGTAAATAGAAATACTTACCACAGTCAATTTTGGTAAAAAGGATGAATACTCGTGAACAGGTAAAGATTATCAGCTACAGGTGAAAGAATATTAGTGAAAAGATCAAATCATATGTCCAGCACAAAGTCACTAAGACTACAACAAGATGCAGATTCGTAGAGCATACCTCTAACTCCTTCAACAAAAATAGGGACAACAAAAATCAATTCATTATTTGTCACTATATTCGAGACCATATGTCTCTATATTTTTGTAAATAGATATTTTATATTCCTAGAATAAATCTCATTCAGTTATGAGATATTTTGATGTAAATTTTGTATAAATAATTTTCTATTCAAAGTATTAGAGGTGGATTATTAGACATTTCTGTAGACAATTTACTTTTGGAATTGAAGTGTTGTTGAACAACTTTTGTATGGTTGGCTGGAATGAAGTAATAAAGGAAAGGACTTTTACAGGATACATGTGTCAAATGAGAAACAAATAAGTATTCTATATCCTCTATTTTTATAGTTTTTGTGGTTTAATAAATATTCATATGTGTTTCATATCTGAATGATAAACGAAAAGTTATATTTCAGAAAGATCTTTACTGCATTTTGTCTTTAAAATTGTTTATATTCTTAATGTTTTCTTCCAGGATATTATAGGTAGGGAATTCTTAATTGCTCCCTACTTTCATAGTTTATCACTATGACCATTTAACAAAGAATACTTAATTTCTTTTTGTTAATGAGCACCCACTTTCCCTCACGTTGGACCCTCTTGAAGGATTCTTAGTTGCCCTTCCTCCCTGTTCAAGACCATTTCACCAATTTGAAACTATCACTTGTATTTTGCTTGGCTATCTTGCCCTGTGAAATTTCTCCTTTGTTAAATCAACCTGATCTAGTTAAGCCATCATTCAGTTGACTCCATAGCCCAATGACCTGAAATACCTTGTTCTATCCATCTGCTCTCGAATTTTGCCACCAAACAAAATCAAAACCCCCCAATATTTTATAACTAGCCTAATATCTCACAAAACAAAGCTAAATCATAAAGAGAGAACCCTCTCTGAGTACAGATTGGCTAGATTCTATACTTAAAAGATTGATTTGTGGTTACCTCGAAGTTTCCCTTCTTTTCATAACTTCTAAGGGAAAATCTGAGTGATAACATAACTAAACTCTCTAAAGGTGGTAGTTGATCATCTACATTAGGTTTTTAATTGCAATTAGGATAATTTGTTTGTACACCATCTTTTCCTATTCTAGAAGAGACTAGTAAGAGCTATTTGTCAATGATAAATTAGTTACATTCTCATAGTGAAGAAAAGAATATGAAGGTTAAAGAAACCATGGAATCCCAGTTGAAGGCTCAATTCATGTCATATTTTCATACCACACTGCTTTTTGTTATGGATTTGGAGAGGAATCATCTCAAACTAGCTTTCTCTCCCCCTTTTACTTTGTCTATGTCTTCTTGATCAATCTTCAAGACTATCAATTTGATAGTTGATGCTACAGAAGTCCCTCTACCTGGAAAAATCAATTTTCATAGGCAGACTGGTGACCTAATTTACAATGATTTACAAAATTATTCGTTGGCTTCTAGCAAAGCTCAAGGCTTGTTAGAAAAAGTGGTTAACCAGTTGAAATTAGAAAAATTAAACTCTAGATCTTTAACCACTAAAAATGAAGAATTGAAGAAAATTATTGTTAAAATTGGGGTCAACCCAGAAGACAGAAGTGTTGTTGAAAATCTATTGCAGGGATTTGAAACAGAAGTTCAGGTGCTAAGGAAGAAATTGAAAATGGCTTCCATTGAACATCCAATGGCTTTAGAGGTGGCACGGGTGAAAAAAGAGAAAGAGGCACTAGTTGAGGAGATCATACATGCAAATGATGAAATCACCAAGCTGAAAGAAATAAATTTTGTTTTACAACATAAAATTGAATCTCATGTTTGTATTATTTAGTACAAGTTGATTCTGAGGGCCCAGTTGATGAATTGACTAGAGTCATGACTCAATTGTATATTTTTGAGAATGAGGTGAAGGAAATTCAGAGACATTATGAGATTTACTTGAAAGTTATGAAGTCTACTTAAAGATAATTGACAATATCTAAGGAAAATGCTCAGAAGTACAAGAATGATTTCCAAGATGTTTCTCAAGAAATTAAAGTGTTAAAGGAGAAGGTGAAGGGGAATATTTCCCTTATTTAGGCTAGAGAAATTTTATGGAATAACATCATCCATACTATGAAGTATATATAGGATTCATTGTATATAGTAAAGGAGAAGAATATCATCATCAGAGAATTTTGGAAAATCTTATTGTTGCAAATAAACAAAAATTATAAAAAGAGCTCACTTTGCAAGCAAAATGATTGATTTGCTTAACTCAAGATCTTCATAGAAATTAAGGGAATTAGGAGTTGAAGATAGAACTAAGTGTATTTTTGAAATTTATAAGATTATTGTAAAGAACCTATACATGAAGACAACACAAGAAAAATTAAAAGAAGTCAAAGAAGCTGTAATGAAATTTAATATTGATTTTGATGAGAGAACTAGAGCATGTTTTCCCTCATGCTAGGACCAGTAGGGAAATCTATTACCCTGGGAGACTTATGAGACTTTGTTTGCACAAGAAAAAAAAAAAAATTGGCTCAACACACGAAAGATAAACAGTGTTAAAGGGAACAACCATTGTCAATTATTTGCAAAGGGATTTTTAGCTTTTATGGCTGATGAAAACTCTTTTTGTTGACAAACCTACATATAGTAGAATCACTAACTTCAGGATGGCACACACAAGGTTTGTCAAGAATCCCAGTTTAAATATAACCATGTGGAAAATATGTAGAGAGTGGATGTCACCAAAAACAACAAATGCAAAATCGGGACCTTCATATGCACCTGAGTGTTATATTACCAAATGAAGTAATGCCACACGTCATATGTAAGTCTTGCCAGAAATTTTTTGAATGATGTAATTATGTTTTTATTTTCAAGATGTAAAGTTCGAAAAATATAAACTCTAAATTAGTTTGTGAAATTATCAGTTTTTGGCATTTGATGGTTACTTAGTTGTCCTTTTGAAATTTTGTATAAAGTTAATTCACAAAGAGAAAGGAGGGTTTTGATTTTTTGGCCTCAGAAGTAGAAAATACTTGTATCTTTCAATATTCATGTGGATTTGAATAAAGAATTTGAAGTGATTTGAGACACCTATTAAGTGAAAAATGTGTTTCCTTTTATATCCATTTTATTTTTTTCTTCTTAGAAATGAGTAATGAAGCTGGTGGCCTTTAATTTAAAAGTTCTGCAAAATCAGATTCATGTAAGTTAGATTTAAAATTTCCTTAATCGTGCACTCTTGTTTTCTATATATCATCCCCTACTAATTACGTATTTATTCTAAGGTTGAAAACAAATATTCTACATTAACCAAACTGTGTTGAAGATTTTCCATACTCTTTTCTAGCTGTTATTTCATTAAATTTGTATTCCACATTAGAAGGCCACTTTAAATAATTTTTCTTTGCATGGAAGATCACAAGGCATTGCCTTTTTAATTATAATATTTGGGGTTTAAAAGATGGGGAAAACAAACTTATCTTTTAACAGTGTTAAATAAATGTCTTGGGCAGTGACCTCTCCTCGGCTGGAGATTGTCCTCCAACGTACAACCTGTCACTAGTCCGATACGCACCCAACTCGTGTTAGGAGGGAGATTATTGGATATTAAATAAACTAATGCTCCTTGTGTGTTTTGTGACATGGACTAACCACCTCTCAAGGATCCTTATCTCTAGCAATGCGATTGTTGACAACACGAGTGGGTGTTGGTTTAATTGAAATCATGATTCACAACATTCTTTTATAAATTTCAAAGACAAATTTTTGGTTTTTTAATATCTAGTTTCTTTCATATATTTATGGATTTCCTAAGTTGTATATTCCTTGGAGAGACCACCTAAAATCCAATTTTTCTTGCTCATATTATTTAGTTGAGTGAATTAACATTTTCCAGGTAAAATATATAAAATTTCCTCTTCAATTTCTTTATTATGACATTTCTCATCATATGTCATAGTTTCCTTTGTTATTGAACATTTTCTTATAGATTTGTTTCCAAGGTTTTTATCTAATTCATTCTTAGTCCTTCTAACCTCAAGGTTAGAAATTGTTAGTCTATTATGCAATGACATACTGCATGAAATAACAATATTAACTTTATTGTTTTTCTTTTGTTCTTCTAATATGTTAAGTTATCTTTAGGGTTAGGATTTCTCCTTAACCTCAAACATACCATGGTAATATACTAGCTTTAGCATTTTCATTTATTCTTTTGTGTGAATCTATTAATTTATATTTGAATTTGAATTCTATCATTTTATATTTTGATAAGATTCTGTCACTTTATACCCTAACCCTTAGGGTTTTCAATGTACTCTTCATATTTCATCAAATAGTTATAACTCTACATTTTTCTCTCAGTATTTCCTATAATTACATAATTTAATTTGCTAATTTTCTTTTAACTTATACTTATATAATTTATCTTACATCAATTATATCATTGTTTCTTTTACGTTTTTACTAACTCCATCTCTTTCTATGACACAAGTGCATGACCAGGTATTTCATATTATGAACTCTATTGAGGTAATTATTTGTTAAAAAATGGAGGAATAAAGGCTCAATTTGACTTTACCCTTAGTAAAATGAGCAAATCAAATTTCCACATCAGAGAGACAACTTGGAGGGAGTTAACTGGTGTGACATAGCTCTTGTTAATCAGCTAGCTTATTAAAATCAAGTTAGGTGATTGGAGTTCAATTATGCCCATGTTGATTGCTAAATTTTAGTAATCAAGTTAAATTATTTTCAGTTTTGTTCAATTACATGACTTGTAACTATTGATAGATTTAATTGAAAGTTAGTTGTTTAGTAGGACAACAATCTAACTTAGAGATATGGTAGTTAAATGATATATCAACCCAAAATATCTAATGCATGAAAGGAATTTTAATTCCTCAGCTAAAGTGGAGATGACAAGGTAGTGTAACATTAGTTGTAGACTAGTTTTGAGTGTACACGCATTGAATGAGTCAAGTGATCAATCCTTGGGAATTGTACAACAAATTTGGAGCAAATTCCTATATTTTATGGGACAATTTTGTCAAGATTTGTCCAAGAAAATAGGAGGCTTCGTGAGAAAATAATTGGCTAAGTGTTAGCCAGATTTTCTCATTCAGTAGAGAGAACATATATTCTTTTTAAGGTTGAGCTCAGAGATGGAGCTAGAAATTGTAATAGTTTCTCTATTAAATTAATCAATTCAAGGAGGCTTGAGTGTTTTTTCCCAATTGGGTTTTCCTAGAAATCACTGTGTCTTTGTGGTTTTTATTATTGCATGTCTATGCATGTTGTTATAAATTATGGTTTTTATTTTGCAGATCAATAGAGTAGAATTGCATATCTTATTTTTCAATTTGAAATCTTTTAACAGTTTCAATTTCTATCAAATTTATAGACTATTTTTAACATTACCTCCAAAATTCTTTTAAAGAATTTCTTTGAAAATATGTAATAATTTCTTTATATTTACTTGTATATAATTTTAATTTATCCTTTCGTTTTTAGCATATATTTGTAGGTAATTTTTGGCCCACAAATTATTTATAGAATTCTTATTTTAATGAGGAGACTCAAAGATTTCTTCATACTCATGGAAATTTGCCAACTATTGCTTACTGGGTCAAATGATCAAAACCCTTGGTTACCTTCTATACTTGAGCTTTAATGCTATGTTAGGCCCTTATACTACTAGTGTAACCCTTTATTGTTATTGGTACAACCCCCTTATTATATTGTTGTACCCATGTAGTCCCCATATTGTTACTATTGTGTCCAATAGAAGCCCACTATTGTTATTATTGTGCCCTTACATTATTATTGTTATGTCAGCTCTGAATTATGGCAACAAGGAATTCTACCCCTCATAACTATAAAGATGGAATTGTTGTTTCTCCTAGCCTTACACAACCTACAAGGGTTACACCATAACAATTGGAAGAAAAAGGAAAAAAGGGGCTTTGTTACAATTGTGATAACAAATACATTAAAGGTCATAAGTGTGCTGAGAAGAAATTATTTTACATTGATTGTGGAGAGGAAGAAGAAAAGGATCAAGAAATGTCAAAAGAAGAGTATATACACCAGGAACCAACCCCAGAGAAAGAAGAAATGAATTCGACCATATCTTGTAAAGCATTGGAAAGAA
>APFE030026489.1:1423-32468 GCA_000404065.3 Pinus taeda
AGTTGGCAAAATAGTTGTATATCTTGTGATATATGTAGATGATCTTTTGATGACAAGGAACAATGAAAGCTACATTGCATCCATAAAGAAGGAATTGGGGAAAAGTTTTGAAATGACTGATTTGGGCTATGTTCATTACTATCTTGGCATTGAATTAACCCAACATCCAAAGTCCATATTTCTTTCTCACAAGAAATACATTGGAGATTTGTTGAACAGGTTTGGCATGACAGAATGCAATCCTCTCACTACTCCAATGGAACAAAACTTAAAGCTCACATCTATTGAAGGAAAGGAAATTGAGGATGCAACAAAATATAGACAGCTTGTAGGAAGTCTCATCTACCTCACTACTACCAGACCAGACATTTCATTTGTTGTTGGAATCCTCTCCAGGTTTATGCAAAGTCCCTTGTGAGGGACATTGGTCTGCTGCAAAAAGAGTTCTAAGGTACTTGAAGGGAACTCAAGACCTTGGAATCAAGTATACACAGGTGGACAGCTTCAGCTTGATTGGATACTCTGATTCAGACTTCGATGGAGACAAAGAAACTGGATATCTACTTCAGGATATGCTATGAGTCTTGGATCAAGAGATGTCTCTTGGAGATCACTCAAACAATCAGTTCCAGCAGATTCCACAACAGAAGCAAAATACGTGGCAGCAGCTGAAGCAACGAAAGAAATTGTGTGGCTGAGGAAAATTTTTGAAGATTTGCAGGTAAAACAAGTACAATCAACTCCACTCATGATTGACAACACCTCTGCAATAAAGTTGGCCAAGAACCCAAAGTTCCATGATCGTACAAAGCACATGAATACTAAATATCATCTGATCCGACATCATGTTGAGGCCAAAACAATCCATCTCCGTCATTGTTCCACAAATGAGCAAATTGCAGACATCTTCACCAAAGCGCTTGGAAGAGAAAAGCTTGAAAGATTCAGAACAATGCTTGGACTCACCAACATCCCTTTAGATTAAGGGAGGGAATGTTGACACCTAATCCTCTGCGATTGGGTGAATTTGGAATGTGAACAGTCATCAAGAAGATGAACTGAGCAGTCACATTCTTTGTATATAATAATAGCTACCTAATGAAATAAATTGTATCAGTTTTCTGCCAAACTGGAGTTACTCCTGGCCTGACAGAAAAGAAGCCAAGCAATGGTCACTTAGGGTGTCTTTCTAGCCCTAAGTCTCAGGGAAAGGCAAGCAAAGGGAAAAAGAGGCCATACGAAGAAGATCGAAGTCTTCTATAGGCGCAGTAGCTGTTGCTGAGCAATCAAAATTTCAGATCTGCAATAGGAGGTCAAAATTCTTGCAGCAGGAGGTTGAGTTGATCTTGATCTACGATGGTATTTGTCTGAGTCTCTAGGTCATAGTGTCCATCAATTGAAGGATCAATAAGAAGAGAAGAAATTTATGGGTTTTCCCCTCAAGAGTAAGGGTTTTGGCCCTGGCTTGCAGCCTATATACTGTGTCACTGTTCTTATTGTTTTGGTAGTTGTTTGATGTATCTCACATTATAACAATGAGGATCAAATCTAATAAGGTAAAAGGTAACACAAACAGTTATCAAGTTAAAGAGAATTAACATATTCACTGCCCTATTGAATTCTAAACAGGAGGTGTGATTGGAATAAGAGGCATCTTTGGATTAAGGGATGCGTGGTGCTGCGAAGTGCCAGATCCTTCTCCAAATTGGAAATTGTGAAAATTTCTATCCTGAAATTCTACTAGAGCAACTGATTTATTTCACCTACTTATTCTTCACAATAAGTTATTTACGAAATCCCTTGAGCAAATATTAAAAAAAATTCTACTGCAGTTATCACATAATTACATAGAGAAAATATATACACAAGAACTAATCACATCAACACAATTGTTGTTGGACAATTGTCCCCGAAAAGCCCAATGTGGGAAAACTGGTGCAACAGATGAGGGTTTTATTAATCTTCAACAACAATCGCTTTTACAAGGAATAATTTTATAGAGAAATTGAGAGAAAACACCTCAGACTTTCCCCTGGAAATTTTTTGACACTTTGGAGACCCTTCTCCCACTTCTGCATCACCTTTGTGTCAGTTTGCATGGCTCAGCGTGGCTCTGAGTGGCTCTGCGTCCCTCTGCATCAACCTATGTGAGGGCTACCTCTCCCATGGACTGCGTCTCCCTCTGTGCTGTCTCTCAATGTCCCTGCATCACCTCCTCCTCAGTCACTAACTGTTGTTGATACCCTCCTCTTCCTCCACCCTGCAATTCTCCCTCTGAAATCGATCTCCTCTTGAGAATCAATTTTCCTTGAGACACTGAGTATTTGTCGGTATGTCTCCAAATGATCCTCAAGTCTTCTCTTATACTTTTAAGGTTGATGAATCAATAGCCAAGATTAAGTCTCTAATCGACGGCTAAGATTAAAACAAACTTGATCTTCATCTCTTAGAAGCTTCTCACCCTTATCTTTATTAATACCATTAATATTTTTATTTTCCTAAGTTTAGACTTAGAAACCCATTAAAAATATTATTTATTTTAATAACTCCTCATCCGGGTGGAATTTCTCCAATCGATTTTTGGGTCTTGGAGATCTCATGTGCCTTAGCCTCTCCACCAAATTTCAAGGCTAGAGCACATCCAATGCTACCAAAAATCAACATTGCCTCTTAGCGAGGGATGTGCTCTAGCAACGCTTCACCGTAGAAGCATCACATTGATCCTCCACATCAGTCCTCTGTGCTGATGCTTGGCCTGTGACCCTACATCCACTACACTGCTGCTTCATGTACTGCTGCCCATGACACTGCCACTGCTACATCTGTACTGCAGCTCCCTCTCAACATGTTGCATCATGCTGCCCATAGCACTGCTATTGCTAACCACTGCGTTGCAACTCTCAACACATCCATTTCTGCTACTGAAATGGATTCTTCACCATCCCCATCTTCTCCATGAAATAAACAAACTGTGTTCTTCCTAGAGCCTTGGTGAGGATGTCTGCCACCTGTTCTCCTGTAGGAGTGCACCTCAACTATACTGCCCCTCATTGGACACAGTCTCTGACAAAGTGACACCTGATATCAATGTGCTTCGACCAATCATGAAATACTAAATTCTCAGAGAGCTTGATGCAACTCTGATTATCACACAAAATCCTGGTCGCTTGCATCCTTCTCTTGAATAGATTCACAAGCAATTTCCTAAGCCATATGGCTTTGCACGAAGCCGTGCTAGCTGACATATATTCAACTTCAGTTGAGCTTAAAGCCACAGATTTTTGTTTCCTACTACACCAGGAGGTCATTCCTAATCCAATGTTGAAACAATACCCAATTGTACTTTTCCGATCTACTGAACTTCCAACCCAATCTGCGTCAGTAAACCCACTCAGCCTAATGTCATTGCCTTGGTGTACAACAGTCCATGCTCGATTGTTCCTTGAATATACCTGAGAACATGTTTGGCTGCTGCCTAGTGCACCCTCTTGGGTTCCACCATGAACTGACTGAGGGTGTTGACTGTGTAACAAATGGTTGGCTTGGTATTGACCAGATACATCAGGGACCCTATAAGTTGCTTGTGCAAGGTGGGATCAATGTCTTTATCTTTTGACGCATCAGTCTTCTTCCACTTGGTGATCATTGGAGTAGCCATAGGTCAACGGTCCTGCATCCTGAATCTCTTCAAGATCTCTGTAGCATATCTCCCTTGTCCAAGGAAGATCTCAACCTTCTGCTGCCAAACTTCCAACCCCAGGAAATAATGCATCTGTCCCAAATCCTTCATGTCGAATTTTGTGGCTAGGTTCTTCTTGCAGTCTTTGATGAGCCTGGATGATACTGCCAGGAAAAGATCATCCACATATAACACTAGGATTAGAGGCTCATTCTCTATGACAAGATAGTAGAGATTAGGATCTACATCACTCTTGACGAACACCATCTTCTACAAGTAGCCATCAATTCAACTGTACCATGCTCTAGGTGCATTTTTAAGCCCATACAAGGCTTTCTTTAATCTGAATACATGAGACTTCTTCTCATGTGCCTCAAACCCCTCTGGTTGTTCAATGTATACTTCCTCTTCTATTACCCCATTCAAGAATGTTGTCTTGACATCCATCTGGTGAATCTCCCACCCCATCTGTGCTGCAAGAGATATCACGATTCTAATAAAAGTATACCTGGCTACTAGGGCAAAGGTTTCTTTGTAATCTATCCCTTCCTTCTGAGCATACCCCTTAGCCACAAATCTGGTTTTGTATTTCTCCACACTATCGTTTGCAGCATATTTGAAATTGTAAATCCATCTCGAACCTACCACTGACTTATCCTAAGGCCTAGGTACCACTTCCCAGACATCATTGGCCATTATAGAATTGTATTCCTCCACAATCGCATCTACCCATACTTGATGCTGAACAACCTCCTAAAAACTAGAAGGTTCCCCAACCTGAGCTACTAGGGCCTGGTATCTATCTGGTTGTCTTCGCTCCCTTTTATCATTCTTGGATGCACCAATGAAGTCCTCTGCATCCCGTAGAATCTGTCAGAGTTCCCGGCTCGTTCTTCCACTAGTAGTGGGTATATCTATCAGCTCTTCCTATTCTTGAGACTCCTCTTATTCTGAAGCTTTGCCTTTAGGAGAATTTCTGGTACTAGTTTCTGCTAGTCAAAGTGGTTGGACCAACGGATTGCCTTTGGCTGCTCCTCGAACGACATTTCTCGAGATTTCCTGAAAGCTCTATCCTCCATGAACTTTACATCCCACTAAACTACTACCTTCCTACTCCCTGGAAGATAGACTCTATATGCCTTAGCATTCTCGCTATATCCCACAAGATATCCTTTCTCAGCAGTTTGATCTAACTTCTTTCTCTTTTCTTCGGGTATACGGAAATACACTAAACTCCCAAATATCCTGAAATGACTAACTTCAATGGTCTTCCCGGTGAAGACCCTTTCCATAGTGATTTTGCCCAATGCCCTGTGTGGAGTTCTATTATGAACATAAACTGTTGTGATGCATGCTTCTGCCCACAAGAATTTAGGCATATCCTGATTATACAACATTGCCCTAGCTGCTTCCACAATAGTCTCGTTTTTCCTTTCTGCTACTCCATTATGCTCCGGATTATAGGGAGTCGTCCACTCCCTTCTGATGCCTTAGCGCAAAAATCGGTGAAGTCCTTGTCATCATTCTCTCCACCATTGCCTGAGCGCAACACTTTTATCTTCTTTCCTGTCAGATTCTCCACTACAGCCTTGAACTCTTTGAATCAACCAAAAACGTCATCCTTGGTTTTGAGAAAGTAGATCCAAGTCTTCTTGGAATGGTCATCGATGAAGGTGACGAAGTATTTGGCACCACTAAGAGTTTTTGTGGAGATCAGTCCGCAGGTGTCTGAGTGTATCAATCCTAGAATACTCTTAACTCTATTGTTCCTTCTGGAAAACACAACTTTGGCATACTTGCACAAAGCACACCCTCTGCATACATCATCTAGTTCGGTACTTAGTTCTGGAACTCCTGATTCTATTTTCCTGAGAATTATCAGAGCCCCATGTTGTAAGTGTCCCATCCTCCTGTGCCATAGTTCATTCAAATCTTTATCTCCATTGCTACCTATCAGTGCCATTGGTGATTCTAGTTGTAATCTATATAGCCTGTTACTTCTAATTCCAACCTGGGCCTTCCTTGTCCAACTCGGATGTTTGACATATACTTTCTCCTTAATGAAGAAAACATCATAGCCCTTGTTTTGAAGTTGAGATACAGAGAGTAAGTTCATCCCCAATCCTAGCACATGCAGCACATTGGTTGCTCGAAGCCGCTCTCCTACTTCGGTTTGAAAGACTACAGTACCTCTTCCTACTAAGGTACACTTTGCCTTATTTCCTATGGTGATCTGAAAATTCATTCTTTCTTTCTGATAATCTGAAAAATATTCTCGAATTCTTGTCATATGCCAGGAAGCTCCACTATCTATATACCAAACCTCAGAGGAGGCATAGCTTGCTAGGGAAGCGACTTCTTCTTCCAATCGGGAAGCTAACATAGAGTAATCATGATCCATGTCCCTTGTGTTTTCTTCTGGAAATCTGTGTGAGTCCCTTTAAGTTGATGCCTCTACATCATGCTCTTGACCCATAGTCGATTTTTCTCTCATGTTGTCGGATCTCTGCTCTAATACCATGTGAAAATTCCTAACCTAAAATTCTACTGCAACAACTGATTTATTTCACCTACTTATTCTTCACAATAAGTTATTTACGAAATCCCTTCAACAAATAATAAAATAAATTCTACTGCAGTTATCACATAATTACATAGAGAAAATACATACATAAGAACCAATCACATCAACACAATTGTTTTTGAACAATTGTCCCCGAAAAAACCCATTTTGGGAAAATCGGTGTAGCAGATGAGGGTTTTATTAATCTACATCAACAATCGCTTTTACAAGGAATAATTTTACAGAGAACCTGAGAGAAAACACCTAAGACTTTCCCTTGGAAACTTTTTGAAACTTTGGAGACCCCTCTCCCACTTTTGTGTCACCTCTGCATCACTCTGCGTGGCTCTGTGTCGCTCTGCCTCAGCCTGTGTGAGGGGTATGTCTCCCTCTGTGTTGTCTCTCAATGTCCATGTGTCACCTCCTCCTCAATCATTGACTGTTGTTGATACCCTCCTCTTCCTCCACCCTCCAACTCTCCCTCTGAAATCGATCTCCTTCTCTTGAGAATCAATTTTCCTTGAGATATTGAGTATCTTCCGATGTGTCTCCAAATGATCCTCAAGTCTTCTCTTATACTTTTCTTGTTGATAAATCAACATCCAAGATTAAGTCTTTAATCAACAACTAACATTAAAACAGACTTGATCCTTGTCTCTTAGAAGCTTCTCACCATTATCTTTATTAATACCCATTAATATTTTTACTTTCCCAAGTTTAGACTTATGAAACCATTAAAAATATTAATTATTTTAATAACTCCTCATCCAGGTGGAATTTCTCTAAACGATTTCTGGGTCTTGGAGATCTCATGTGCCTTAGCCTCTCCACCAAATTTCAAGGCTAGAGCATATCCGATGCTACCAAAAATCAACAGAAATACCCTTGGACTCCCTCACCCTTGTTGTTGTTGCTATTCCGCTGGCCCATTTCTTCAATGTTCTTGGAAAAGTCGTGCACTGCCTTCAACAAAAGATGAGCAAACTCCTCATCCTTTCTCCTTTTGTCTCTCTTATTGTCCCCCATGTTTGTTTCTACAACCTCCGGTTCGGTTGTCACAAGATCTGAGGTAATCTGCAACTGCCTTTCTATGCTCCTATACCTTTGCCTTCGGTATGTCATATTTTGCCTATTGTCTGGTGTCATAGACTGCGCTGCTCCCAAAGGTTGAGCCAAGTCTATGAGCTCTAATACCATTGTCATATTCCTAGGGAATTTTTACAATAAATAACAAAGCATGCATAGACATAAAAATCCATAAAACAGTAAGCACACAATCAGACAAGGAAATTGCACCAAAAGCTGCGCTGCTAAGTGGTTTTATTGATAAACAAGGGTGCACAATATGGTGTTGGAAAGAGTGCACTTGGGCTTGCTCAAGGCAAGCTAGCAAAGCCCCAAATGAAGGATAAGTCACCCCTCTCCAATCTACTACTATGTTGCTCTGGCTCTGTGCTGAAACTGGTCAGATATACACTGCTGGCTGAGTAGAATTGCTACTAGGGCCCTCTTCGATGCTCAAAAAATTATGGGAAATTAATCCTAGCCTCTCCACCAACTACCCAAAATAACCCACGAAGGATTTGGCCAATGGTTTACCTGAGAAATTCAGCCCTATTTTCCCTCAATGGCTCAATTGTTGGGTAATTCGACCCACCTGTAAATCCTACTGCAAATGGCCTCCAAAATAGCTGCAATCCCCACTAAAATACTTCCCCGACCTTCTCCCCAAGTTCCAACCTCAACCACCCATCACTCCTCAACCTCCCGGAGTGCCTCCACCATGATCTAAGCAATCCCTGTGCTGCTGTAGTTGAACCTCTCACTGGAATCGGACTCTCTACTGCTGGTACGAACTGAAAAGGGTAGGACTCCCTCCTTGGGTTGGCACTCGAAATCCACTGAAGTAAAGGTTGAGATCTCTGCTTGGAGACACTCGTGTGCTAAATAACAGTTGCAGACTTGGCTTCAGCTCAAGCGTGCTATGTCAGAAGACAGTTTTGCAAATGATAAATGAAAGATAAATGGTGTCTCTTGCTCTTTTTCTCAAGGAGCCTCCAAAATGCCCATGTGGGCCCAACTTGCATTACCCACACCAATTCCGCTCCAATGAGTGTGTATTCCTCATGTGGGCTGTAATTCCCATGAGGTGGCCCCCACACTCCACTAAGGCCACAATATTTCCTGCAGCTCTAATTTTGGGTGTGCTCTAAGCCAAAAATCACATGTGGGACCTCTAAACCCATATTTTCTAAGTGCAACCGTGCATTATAGCAAAAATGGCCAAAATTGATATTTCACTTAGCAAAATGCTAAGTGGGAATATCACAGCCACCATAACTAGGATTTTCCAGCTGCTCAATAAAGAGCACATATGAGTATGTCTTTTAGGGTAGAATTTAGCTGTACAATTTGGAATATAAAGTTATGCATATGGTGTTCATACTTATGCAAAACAAAATTGATTTCTAATAGAGTTCTCCATAGACGATCGGACGAATTGACTCCTGTGTGTTTACAATTATATACAGCAGTAATACAAATCAGTGTGGTTTAAATCTTAAACTAAGCAATTAAATGCACTGATTTGTTTTTTATTATATACAAAATTTCAATTCTTTGCCAATACAAGCCTAAAAGAATGCCATAACCTTGATTATCAACATTTAAACTTACCATAAAGATGCAATCCTTCACATCTGCAATTGGGGGCAACTAACCAAAACAGATAAAGAAACATTCTTGTAGAATCCCAGGGTTAGTGTACCATCTCTTGTTTTCCATCCTCCCTGATTGCTAGTTTCTTCTGCTAATTTATTCAGTTACCCACTTTAATCCCATCTGCTCTTAAAGGTTACTAAGCAACCCTGGTATTTTTTTGGAAAGTATTTAGTATTCCAACATAATATCCTGAGAACAAGGAACATTACTCACCATCACCAATCATTGGTGGCTTTCTACTAAAACTTTGTTAGTGAGTACAATGTTATTCTCCTGCTCTGTGAAGAAAGGCTCTGATAGTCATTTTCCAAGAATACAGGATGACTCTGTTTTTGTCACATTTTAGACTCTTTGTCCCCATATGGAAATTTGAACAATTTTTTTTACCAAATCTTTGGGAGGAACTCTCCTTAGATCCCAGCTTCTGTGTCTTTCTATCTAGACAAAACTACAAACTTCAAAGTAGCACACTAAATTCAGCAAAGTTATTTGATGCGTTTCCAAGGGACAAACAATAGATTATTATACAATATCCCACATGGCCAGCAGTTTATTTAGATGTTCCATCACACAAGAGACATCATTTTTCTAGAAAGCTATCTCATGATTTTTCCTTCTCCATTGATTTGGAGATCTGCATTCTATATTCAATTGAGAACATGAAGTCAATGTGTTCTTAAAAAAGAATGAAAACCACCTCACACAGAGAATGGCCATACTCAGGAAGTTAGAACTCCTAAAAATGTCATCAATGGCAACTAGATTTCTCATTATCCAGTGCCTTTAAGTACAAACTACATATTGACCTAAGTTACCAGGAAATGGAACCGTATACTGATTCGGATTCAGATTCATCAGATTTTTGAAATCCAGGATCCAGACATTGTAGGGAAACACCACATACAAAAAATACAATAATATTTTTGAAATTTAAAAAAACATATTCAAAGTTAAAAATCAAAACCACTCATGAATCACAATATTAGAACTGAAATCATTAGATAATTTATAAATCTCAAGACTGAAATCATGCTGCATCATGCTTTATACAAAAAGAATAACTGTAAATACAAAATTGAGTGTCTCATCAATAATCACTCAACTGATATGATGATGTCAGATGTACAGTAAGTCAAACTACATGTCCAAAAATGGGTCTACATGCTCATCATTTGAATATTTCAACTCTATAACATGATCAACCCGTCATCTTCCTTGACATTTGCCTTCAAATCTAAAAATTCCCATCTAGTTACAATTGTAGATGAATATTATAAATTGTATGAGAACATGCTATATTCTATGTATCATACTGTTCTAAGAGGACTCTTCACCTAGGGTTCGATGGGATTGATCTAATTAAATGATTAATGGCGCACCCATTTTTTGTACACTATATATTATTATCTATGTATTGTCTCAAAGCTTTCCTATTAGCATTATCGAAAATGGAAATTAAAGTTTTGAAGTATCAGACCTTCGCTACTAGCATTTTCACGTGCTAAATAGCCTATAGGTAATTAATAACTTATACAATTATACAGCCTATCGATTACTAATAAGTGATCTAACTAAAAATATGAATCGAATATTTTCTTTTTAGCGTTTCAAATAGGTGGCATACATCCCTAAAAAAATAAAAAATAAACCAAAAACTCTAACATTATTGCTTGGGATCTGGCGTGTGAGGCCTAGCTGGCACAGGATCTGTTTCAATAGCATGAACTCTGTTTTCGGGTCTGAAGGATCCATTTACATGGCAGATCCTATATGGATCTCAACGGATCCGTATCTGTATCCATATCCAAAACACAGATCTGTGGATCCAACATCAAGACCCCATGGATCCGGTAACACAAATCTTGACTCCTGAGCACCATTTTATAATGTGATGTGCCTTTAGCATCTAAAAGGTGCAACCAAGAAACAAAAATCACGTCATGGTTTGATGATTTTCAGCTTAAATTTGGAGTAAACACATTTATACCATACCATGTTGGGCTCCAAGATACCCATTGGTGATTGAAAATGATGCCTCCATTTATTTAAGAAGAAAAAGTAATAGACTTACAGTAACAGTGACACCAATTCCAAGTGAAATAACTTTCTTTATAGATGGAATGCATTCTTTTGTTGCTGGAATCTTAATATAGACATTATGGCGATTGACTGTTTTGTGCAGCCAGTTAGCAGCTTCAACAGTCCCTTCTGTATCGAATGCAAGTCTGGGGGAGACTTGAACAGAAACATAACCATCTACTCCTCCAGTTGCATCATAAATGGGCTCAAGTAATTCACATGCATCTTGGATATCTTTTATTACAAGCTCCCAGTAAGTGTCCTCAACTCCTTTTCCTTGATTGATAAGTTGCCTGTAAAATAACATAGTGATTTTCCATGAAAAGCATGATACAGATATATTAACAACTTTCATGAGGAAATTTCATGAAAATACACAAACTTGCAACACGTTCCAGCTTTAAACTATATGATTATGCAGCTGCAAGAAGTCAGCAGTACCAATTGTTTAAAATATTCAACAGGAATCACAGTTCTATAATAAAATTGAAGCCACTATAAGAAATTAAAATTCTTACAGAAATCATTGTAATCTGCACAACAGCTCAAAAGAGCTATATATATATATATATATGAGACCAACCAGGGTTGCAGGGGAGCGGCTCCCCCACCTTGAACCCGCTCCCAACTTGCGCTCCCTTTGGGAGCGACCAGGGAGCGTGATCCCGAAATCGCTCCCACATGGCAGCAAATCCGGGAGCAAAATTTTCGCTCCCTAGCATTTTTTTTTTTTTGGTAGTAACATTCCAAATGCAATTTTTTTCAAAGAAAGAAATAATTTTTTAGTGGGGCAGCCTAATTATGAAGCCTATGGCCCTAGTATTGATACGCAATTCATGGTAATGTTAAAAGTGACATTCTTCTTAATCTTCATTTTCATCCTTTTACTTAAATTTTTAACATTACCATGAAATGACTCAGGATGTTTGAGAGTGGTTCCGACCTCATTGGATTGCATATGGAGAAAGTGGAATTTTAAATGTCATTCAAAATCCAGCAGACTTATCAATTTTTCAGGATTGAGAGGATTGCAATGTTTCCATTGGATTTTGTCATGTATTAGGGTATGGAACTCGTATTTAATGAAGAGCACCGATTCCTCTATGTACCTCGATGTTAGTGACATTGGTTGTTGAACTTCTCTATCATGACCCTAATAAAAATGTAACCATCACTTGAACAAAATCTTTACTTGACATGCTATGTTTTTTTATCTTATGTTAATGAGGGTGATATTAATGAAAAAGATCTTGATTTTCCAACAAGACTCAAAAATTAGACATATCTCGCAGCGGCAAGAGACCCAAGCATTAGCAATAGATAATAGATTTACATGTCTTTTCTAGTTTCTAGTAGTTTTTATAGCCGTTGACACTTTCATATTTATTATGATATTTTTGTAAACAATATATAACTCATTGGTAATGAATTATGAATATGATGCTTCATGAAAGTTGAAAGTTGTTCCATTTCATTTCATTTTATAACATTTAGTTTCATGTTAGATATTATTTGTTGTAATGGTTACATTTAGCTTACAAGTACAACTTTGGTGATCAATAATGATAAATGTTATATATTGAATTTTGAAAGCTTGAAACTTTAAGATTGGTGAATCATGATTCATGAGACTCAATATGTTGTATGTTACTAACTTGTGGAATGGTTGATGAAGATTATAACTTCTAGATGATTGTTGTTATATGGTTCAATCTATGTTTTTTATATCTAATTCATCATTCTACATGTTTTTGTTGACATATATGCATCAAAATATAAAAAATATATATATTATATAAAAAAACGCTCCGAAATTCGCTCCCAAACCGGGAGCTTCTGAAAATGTCGCTCCCACTCCCAAGTAACCTTGAGACCAACAGATCAATTGGACCTTCCAATTTGATATAAAGAAATAGAGATTAACCACTACCAAATCTTGGACCTGAAATATAACTTCTCAAAACAGATTTGCCATGAGAAAAGGTATAGTTCAAAAATTGGTGCATTAGGACTGCCATTGTTATTTCATCCAAGATTTTAACCAAATGACTTGTTTGATACCTCCAATCCACATTATCTGCCTTCATTATACTTAACCATGTCATTCTCCAAAAAAGATTTTTCATAATTTGTTCCTCAAATGCTTGGATCCCTTTTTCCAAACCCGCAAGTGATCTTTTGTTTCACTTTCTAGCTCTTCTAATTTGCAGAAGAAAAGTTATAATTTATAAATTGGTGCATTGGGACTGTCATTATTATTTCATCCACGATTTTATCCAAATGACTTGTTTGATACCATCAATCCACATTATCTGCCTTCATTATACTTAACCATGCTGTCCAAAAATGATTCTTCATAATTGTTCTTCAATGCTTGCATCTCTTTTCTGAAGCCAGAAGTGCTCTTCTGTTTCACATTCTAGCTCTTCTAATTTGCATCAAAAGCATCCTCTCTCTTTGCAAACCTTCCTGAACATTTTACAACTCACCATTTCACATCTTAGCTAGCTCAGACTAGTTTACATTAGATATAGACTTGTTTCTTCCTTGCATTCAAGGCACCACTACTTTCCTTTTGTAGCATGTTTTCTTTTGTAATCATATCTCCTTTGTTTACTAATAGAAGGTAATTAGCTGCATTATCAGAAACAATTAAGGGGAGGTGTGAAACACCATCAGCGTTTCAGAGTCAGATGCAGATGGGAAATGCCAGCAAAGCGCCACCCAAACATTTTACTTGTGTTTCTGTATTCTGGAAGCACCACCTCACAAGACAGACACCAATACCTGTTTTGTGGGGAGAATCCTGAAATGTTTCACTCATGGATCCCACTTTTCCAGCCAAAGAACAGAAAAATGGCCGCAAAAATTAGTCCTTACTGGAAATTGCATTTAACTTTTAACTTCGACTCTTAAAGTTAATGTATCACTAAAAGTTAAAGTGGGACCCCATTTCAGGTTGTTTGTGAAATGTTCCTAGTGAATTTTGCCCTTAGGGTTGTGAAAATTCATAATGCAACTTACTGTCGCCTGGATTGTACAGGGACCTGCGACAACCGCTCAGGGCAGGGGCTGTCACTCTGATCCCCGCCCACTCCGTTCTAGCTATCTCCCAACAATAGGGTATGGGGGGTAGTCCCTATGGAATGAGGTGAAGGAAAACAAATTGGAAACTAACTTTTTCAGGAGACAGGGATGAGTGGCCTAACCACTTGGTTGAATTTAAGCAAGATTTTAATTAGATTGGATTCTAAAGTATGAGACCGATGCTTTAACGGAGTCATAATTCTTGCTTATGACAAAATTGGAACCAATGACCAGATGGACACCCATTTCTTGAAAGAGTTAACCTATATGATGTGCAAGTCTTAGGGCCTATGTGAGATGCAGTGATCTTGGTTAATTTTAATTATATGCCTGGTCTAAGTGTAACCTTCCCTTAACTATTTTGAAGCCAGGCTCCCAGGTAGATTGTGGGAAGGAGGCCAATAGGAAGCAAGCTAAGCCCTGATTAACGATACATTTTGTTTAGCTCCTATCACCCGATGCCTACAGCACTGCAGAGACTGTGACTCTGTCCACTGCAAAGTCACCATATTAACCACCGAAGAGTTGTTGGGCCCTTCAAGCTAGGTGAGAAGGGTTGTCCTATATTTCTATCAACCTAGCTTATGGCAGGAGGTAAATTATTAATGCAATCTAGACTTAGTATGTTTGTGCAAGAGATTATGGGTGGGATTTGAGTTAAGATTGTTTATGTTACTTAAGTACTTATTGTGAATTATCTTAAAGCAATAGTACTTAACAATATTAAGATACAATCTTAAGCAAGATAGATGTTGAAACATACAAGTGCAAACTTCAAGAAATGTCCACAAGATGTTTAACCAATTAAACCAACTTATCCACTTATCAATCAAGATGTCAATCACAGTTATCAAAGATGTAAAACAAGATTACACGTGATCTTATTACTCAATGCCAAAGAGATATGAAACTAGATTCACAAGATGCCAATATTCCCAAGAGACTTATCACCAGATTTTATTTATGATCTAAGTGTTTATAGTGAGTGAGCTTGTTAGATGTGAAGCATAAATTCTTATAACATATAAACGATGTTAGCCACTTTCACAATATAAATGCTAGGAACAAGTAACCAAATATAGGACTATGAATATACTTAGGCACTTTTTATGTTCCTATGATCTTTTTATGAGCAGCAAGTGACTATTATGAGAGAAGTAAACAATTTATGACAGCAATAAACAAGTTATGACATCAGTAAGTAAATGTCAATCCAACAATGCATGTGCTTGCCAAAATATGCTCAATTGCCAAACAAACTTATCCAACTGAAAACTTAGATGAATCAGCCCTTTTAAAATGTATTCTTCAAATCTGAAAATATTTGTTACAGCAGTACTAAGTAGATTAACCAACAGACCAGCAAGCAAATGATATCAACACCAATACCCAAAATGCCAAAAAATAGTAAAAACTTACCAAACTCGAAAAAACCAATTTTTAGGGCCTTTAGAGGGTATGACTAAGAAAATTTCAGATCTGATATGTTTATTACAGCAGTAAATAAATGACAGATTAGCCAACTAGCAATGCCCAAAATGTCCAAAAATGGCAAAAAATCACTGAAAACTTCAAAATTTTGATCCTAATTAAGAATGTGCTTCAGAAATTTCAGATCTGAAATTTTTACTTATGCAAAAAATTTCAGCCAACAAAATATCAGATCTAAGCCAAATCTAAGAAGCCCAAGAGGCCAAAATTCATGAAAATCAAGATTTAACAATTTTGGCCATTTAGTATGTGATTTTAGGGCTTAATTCTTACTGATTTAATTGTTGTAATAAAACAAAGATAAAACTAGAGTTTAGAGGTCAAACCCTAGGCCCAAGGCTTTGAAGATCCCTTGGTCAAAATTT
Source organism: Pinus taeda (assembly GCA_000404065.3). Taxonomy (NCBI): domain Eukaryota; kingdom Viridiplantae; phylum Streptophyta; class Pinopsida; order Pinales; family Pinaceae; genus Pinus; species Pinus taeda. The sequence goes on from APFE030026489.1 coordinate 17,409, forward strand.
GTTGAAACTTTGGGATCAAGTCGCCACCTGAAAAAATAGAATTTTTGAGCTTCAAAACCTGCAAAACCACCAAGTATTCAGTCTCAAAACTTCAGATTAGGGTTTAGGGCAAACTAGGGCAGAAAATGGCCAAGAAGAGCCAAAGCTAGGCCAAGGAAGGCCAGCATTGAAGGCAAAGGGGGCTAGAATGATAGATCGGGTGCTGGAAAGGCAAGAGGAGGTCGAAAAGAGGCAATGTTGGAGGAGAAAGAGACCTAAAGGCTTGATGCAGGGGTAATGGAGACCCTAAAGGCTGGACGTTGGGGGCTTAAGGCCCTAAAAGGCCACGGAAAGCCCTCTAGGGCTGTCGTCTAGGATTCCAGAGGGAGGTCGAGGCCAAGAAAACCATGGCTAGCCTTAAATGGGCTCAAACCCTCTGCGCAAGGAGGAGAAGAGGAGGTTGAGGCCTCTATGCCTCGCGGCCAGCCTCAAAGAGGCCTAAAACTTGGACGCAAGGTGTTCGAAGGTTGACGCAGGGAGGAGAGAGGCTGACGCTGGCCTTGGAGGGGCCAGATCTGGTCTCGGGAGGGCTGAAGAGCTAAGTCACCTAACACGGGGATTCAGAATTCGCAAGATATGGGGATTCGAGTGTCAGATTTGGACACGTTGACCCCCCAGAACAGGGCACGTAGGATTCATTATATATTATTTTATATATATATATATATATAGTATAATATAATCTATATATATATATATATATATATATATATTAAAAAATTAGATATTTCTTACACAAATTCTAATTAATGATACAAATTCATTGATTTCAAACATAGATCTTCATCTATAGCATGCATAGTACATACAAAATTCAAATACATGTCAGTGGTCACATAAATCATGATTCATAAATGAAAGACAACTTACAACTACAAGATAGTAAGATAAAAACACTGACAGCTGTAGTTTTCTCATTAATTCATCAAATCAAAATGTGTTACATAGGTAGTGCTGGTGCAATGCCAATGGCAAATAAAGATAGAAAATATAAAACAACTACAGGTATACAAGCCTCAAGGCAATAGGTAGCCCATGACTCATGAGTCATCAATCCTCATAGTCATCATTAGAATCAGCATCAATGTCCTCATCATCATGGTCACCACTGCTCTCCTCTGCATCCTCCTTCTCCCCTGTATCCATAGTCGCCTTTGCATCTGCTGGTGTGGAGGATGACCCCTCTAAAATATCACCGTCATCAAATCTAACAGCCTCTAGCACTAGATCATTGAGATCCATGTTGGCCAATGCCAACTCAACACTGTTGTCCAAACCCATATCATCAGAAAAGACATCCCACATCTTTGTCTTTCCCCTCAACCACTCTTCCCTCTACCTGTAAATAAGACGAAGGTTGGTGTGCACATACACCATTGTCTCTGCCCAGGACTGCTCAATCCTGCTCTTCTTCACACTATACAAATTCCCATATGTGCTCCAATTCCTCTCACAACAAGAGGATGAAGTCACCTGAGAGAGGAGCCTCATGGCTAACCGTTGAAGAGAAGGGCTTGTTGCCCCATGATTTGCCCACCAAGAATAGGGCTTCTTAGCCCCCCTGTCTCTAATCACATCATATCCTGCAAATTGACCAGTGCTAGTGGAAAACTATACAAAGGCATCCTCCACCTCATCAAGCAATGCTCTATCCTGAAACACCTGCCTAAATGCATTTTTCCTCCCTTGTGAGATTTCACCATCCATGTGAGGAGGGAATCTGCGGGAAGGTCCACCATTCAACCACTCATGGCTGTAGTATTTTGGGTTCAATGAGTGAGCCAAACAATGTAAAGGTGTACAATTCTTGTCCTATCCGCTGACAAGAATATCCTGTATAGTACCACAGAAGGCCTCTGATGATGTCTCATACTCGGGGCACTCACTTTGTAGAATAATGCTCCTCATAGACTCAATCATGGAAGCCCATCCCTCATAAACCTCTCCTAGGATGGGTTTGTCTATATCTGCAAATCGAAGCAAAGAAATGATAGGGTCCATGATCTGAATAATTAGATCTACCCTCTCCCACCAAGCATCATCTGGCATTGTGTCCTTCACTCTTTTAAAGGCTACTTGATCTGTCTTTCTCCAAAAAAACCGAAACTCAGAAATAACCATGGCCCCAAGAGCGGCCTTGACCTCCCTCAACCTCTTCAACATCATGAATGAAGAGGAAAACCGTGTATCAGATATCTTCAAGAATGATAAATTGGTGTACTTATAGATAGTGAGGGCATTTGTATGATTTTGCACAAAGTTGCGGATATGTCGTGCATCCTCAATAATGTTACCAATCCAAAGCACATCAGAAGTAATGGATTTCAGTGCTAAGTTCAATGAATGGACAATGCAAGGTGTCCAAAACACTTGTGGATATTTAGCTTCCACAATCATGCTAGCAGCCTTGCAAACAGGTGCATTATCTGTAATGATTTGCATACAAGAATCAACACCTACATCTTCAATAACTTTAGTAAATAACTCACCAATAAATTGTGCATCCTTGTATTCTCCAAGTGTATCCACTGCTTTCAAAAAAACTGGACCATTCAAGGAAGACACCATGAAGTTGATGATTGAGTGTCGTGTTGGATTTGTCCATCCATCAAAAACAATACTAACCCCAGATGTTGGCCATGATGCTACAATAGGTTCAAGCATTTTTTGCACCTCTTTTTTTGCCTTCGTCAACAATGTGGTTCTAAGCTTCTCTGAACCAGGAGTCACATACCATGATGGAGACCCGTGAGTTAGAGCTCGACACATCTCAATGAATAAAAGTGAGCATGTAACATCAAATGATATGAAGTTTTGATAGAAAAAGAAGGCAATGGTGAGATCAAACCCCTCCCGTTTCTCTTTCGAAAAATCTTGTCCATTGGACCAAGTGTAATTGCTCTTCTTTTTGTTGCTTGTCCCCCAATAGAACTCTCAAATGGAAATTTGGTGGTGTCTTTCCTCAAAAATGAAAGGGGGTCTTCGTTCTTGTTTTTTCTTGATTTTGCAACCACATTTTCCATACCAACAGTGGACTCCTTTTCCATTTCTTTCCTCTTTTGTAAAAGAACAACTTTACAAGCTCCAATTCCACAACCTAGTAAAGCCAACAAATGGCCTTTCACACGGTAATATGTGTTTTTGAAAGAATATGAAAAAAGTTGCATCTCCATCGCACATTGCCTCCTCCCTTCCCCTTCGTGCTTGTCCCGTCCTCTCTTGTGACCTATTTCCACAAGGGATATTTCTCAATGTTGTCTTTAGGTCCTCCTCTTCCCTCAACATTACTTGCAACAGACTCTGATGATATTGGGGGAGGAGGGGCATCTCCAATGGAGACATTCTTCCCCTTCCTTTGCCCCCTAACTGCTGCCTTTGATTGAGCCATGAATACTGTAAAAAAAAAAAAAAACATGCACAAATTTGTAAAAAAAAATCATATACAAACTGCTGTAATAGAAATGCAAAAAATACAAATGAAATGCACTTACCTGGTGCTTGAATCTCCTCGTCGAACACTCCACACCCTTAGCTCCTTGCTCCAAACCCTTAGCTCCTTGCTCCAAACCCTTAGCTCCTTGCCCATAGCTCAAAATATGCAAAACTGAAAGAGAAATATGGTAAAAAACATAAGGAACAACACCATTTTTATGTGTACGGGTTTCAATTTAGTGGATTCGAATCCCAGAATCGGGACACGTTCTGTCCTAACGGGATTCATACGAATCCCATTAGGACACAACGTGTCCCGATTCTGGGATTCGAATCCCCCAGCGAATCATGTCTGATTCGCGGGATCAGACACATGGCCCCTTTATAACGAATCTGGTTATTTAGCTGAAAAGTAAAACCCTTGTCTCGAATAAAAAATTCTTCTTTGGATCTGGATTTTGGTGAAAAATCTTTAGTGGTTAGCCCTGCAAAAAATTTAAGAGTCTATATCTTACCCTCAAGGGCCTAGATCTAGCTCTTCCTTCACTTGACCCTTTGATCCAACAAGCAAAAAATAAAAAAGACAACACCCAAACCCCACATATATACAAAATAAATCTAAAAAACCCCAACAAGCCAACCCAAGTTAGAAAAATAATTTACAATTAAAATTACAAAATTATTTTACAAATTATACAAGGGTTTTTAAATGAATTTTGAGAAAATAATTTTTATAATATTTTTCCTATGATGAATGGCTAAAAATGCTTCAAAAAACTTATGTTCACTATAGCCTTAGCGAAGATTTAATCCACCATATAAAAACTAAGGATCCAAGCAAAATGATCCTTGCGCATAGTTTGTGAACTTGGAGACCAAGAATTGAGTACCTGCAAACACTATGTATTATCTAAAAATAATCACATAAAGCACAACATAGGAAGCCCATAGTCAATACATACCACAGATCAACGAACAAAAACACCTCAAGTTGTACCCCAAAGTCTTCTATTATAGCAGAGAAAATAGTTCCCAACGGGACAATAGTTTACACAAATGCATCAGCAACAATATTCTAGCTAGAGATCAAGATGCTAGAGACCCAAATGACTCTCTAATTTATAGATAAATCCTCCAATTGGAGAAATAATGGCTAGTTTCCTTGATCATTGTCAAAATCATCTTGGTCGTTGATAAACACTTCAAGATCTTTTAATCTTGGCCATTGATTTTTTTATTTTTGAGGAATTTTCGAATTTATCATTTAATTCCGTTTTAATTAGCTCAAAATTAATTATTTTGATCTAATTTCCTCAAAAATTTGACTTAAACTTAACCACCAAGGTCTATGGGTCCAGATTTTCCTGAAATATACAATATTCCCTTGGTGGAAGACCTTTAAAAATTGACTCTTTTAAAAACCACGATTTTTTCCATTTGAAGAATTTATTTTCCTAAAACAATTTAAATTTGACTCTAATTAATTAATTTTCTAGCTTAGGATTTCATTTTATTTTGCCAGAAAAATTAATTAATTTACATGAGGGATTTAATATTTTTCCAGCCCTCTAATACATGAGATTTTATATTTACAAGACTCAGAGGGAATACACATTTGGCTTAGACCCTCAAGACACATAAGTCATCTGCGACACAATATGATCTAGTAAACCAAGTGATTTGTAATAAAATAATTAAGCCAACTAGCTTAAATTATTCCCAAACTACTTTTACATCGGACTCGACTAAAAATACTAGGACTCACCTGATAATTTGACAATAAATTTCACCCTAGCTTTGGGGTTTAAGCTGGAGGGAAAAAATTCTTTTGATTAGTCGTATTTAGAAACACGGGTAATCAAGGAGGTTAAAAAATCTCATAGGGTGAAATTCATCATCAAAAGTATAAGCTTATCTAGGTTGTTACATAGACTCAAGGTTTTACTAAGATCATTTACATTACATAACTTTCAAAATGGGATAACCATGACACATGGACTACTGATATGTGATCCGATTGTGTTGAAAAAATTGGTACTTTTGCTTCCCTCGAACTTTGGTAATTTGAGTGCAACACAACTCTAACACCTTTTACAATACTTTATCAACTTTAACAGAGTATCCAATAAAGTAGACAATAATGAACTTTATAGTATATAACAAGCTGCCATTAGAGCTAATAAATCAGAATTCTGAAGTTTTGCATGTGACTATTTACCAATAATATATTCACTTGGTAACTGCGATCAGCAATAACAATCCCTAAACCACTTTTATCAACTTACAGATTAATTTATCAGCTTGATCTATGTATGCTAGGAGATGGTTGATCGTCTACTACCCAACACAGTCAATCATCCACTGCCAGAGAAATACGTTCTTTGCTTAGAAGTGCGGCTATGGCACTTGGCCTTGTGGCATGTGATCTATGGCATGCAATCTCAAAATGACCCTCAAACAAGTCTGGATAACTCGTTGTTCTTGCGGTGCCTGGAATTGTCCTCAACAATCCTCAACCTGTGCCTCTGTTGCCTTCAACAAACTGCTGACCGAATCCTTTAGCTGACCAAATATTGGTGCCAACCCAATACTCAACAAACTATCCCAGATGAATGATAGCAAATAATAGATGAAGAGAGATGACTGACTAGGGTAGAATCTTTCACCACCAAAATCAATAGAAAATAACTAGGGTGTGAAATTTCCACGTATCGCAGCAACTGGATAATATTCTCCTAACTTAAGCAGTTTATTTGTCTTTTGTTAATTATTAATGGAAAATATCAAATAACTGACACTACGATTCTTCAAAATAAAAATACGTTGCGGAAAATAAAATATTGGAAATGAGAAATAATGCACACACGCAATAATTTTGACACTGTTTCTATTGGAAAATAGTCCCTAAAAAAACCCAAAAGGGAAAACCAATGCAGCAAATGAGGGTTTTATTATTATTCAGCAAAAATAGAGAATTACAATTGCTTGTTTTTTCTGGCAAAGCTCCAACAATTTTATCTCAATGGAAAATAACTGGGAAAATCCTTTTCCCTCCCACAAATCGACCTGGCCTCCCTTGGCCACTTGCACTCGCACTTTCTGCTAGGAATGCACACTACAACCTCTAGGAAATTCGCACATCCTTCGAGACTCCTCCATGCAAGTCGTTTTGCCTCCCATTGCCTCCTAAAGCTACTTGCACCTCCTTCTGGCACCTCTTTTGGCAACTGGAAGTGATTTACTACTCCTACAACTCGCACTAGCCGAATATGACCTCCCTACTGGGAAATTCGGCCTCCTTTCCTAACTTTGGAACACTGGAAAACCTCAAGAATTACTCTAGAGATTCTCACTGTTAAATGCCTCATTATTGGTGTCTCCCTAGCTTCAACTGCGCCCTTGTTGAATCACTGCAACTAGGTAGTCGAATTGCTCAAATGTTTTCTATATCCTCTCCAAACCCCATCGAATTGCTCTTATAATTTTATGTTGGGCAACCAATGACCATGATCACATATCAATCGATGGTTATGATCATCTTGACTCCATCAATTCACTTTTCTAGAAGTTTTTAAAGCAAAATTGATTTCTTTCAATTAATTTGATTTACTTAACCAATTTTCCCAAGTTAAACTTAGGAAATATTTAATTGTTGGTCAATTAATCTAATTGAGGTGTTTCTAATGTGTTTCTTGTGAAACCTTTTTTGGGTTATGGAGGTCTCGTGTTCCTTAGCCTCTTAGACACCATAAAGACTAGAACACCTATCTGCTACTACCAAATCTAACACTCCCTCTTAGCGAGGAAGGTGTTCTCTACTACTCCCAATCGCTCTCTAAAAAAGACAAACTTTGCCTTACCCAAGGCCTTTGTGAGTATATATGCAACCTGCTGATCTGTGGGAAGATGTTGTAGCCCAACTGATCCACATTGCACACAATCTTTCATGAAGTGGTATCTTATGTTGATATACTTCGACCTATCATGGAATGTTGGATTTTCAGAGAGCCTGATGCAACTCTGATTGTCACAATAGATATTGCATGAATCCATCCTCTAATCAAACAAACTCACTAGCAACTTCTAAATCCAAATAGCTTCGCTTGTAGCCATGCTAGCTGCCGTGTATTTCGCCTTTGCAGAACTCAGTGCCACAGACTTCTGCTTCGTGTTGCATCAAGGGACAACCCTTGATCCAATATTGAAGCAACACCCTAATGTGTTTTTCTGATCCACTGAACTACTTGCCCAGTTTGCATCTGTATATTCACACAACCTGGCACCATCACCTCGAGTATAACTCAATTCATACTCGATTGTGTCATCCAAGTACATCAATATATGTCTCGCCATTGTCCAGTGCACCCTCTTTGGCTCCACCATAAATTGGTTGAGGGTGTTGACCGCGAAACACATGTTTAGCCTTGTGTTGACTAGATACATGAGTGAACTGATGAGCTACCTATAACAGGTTGGGTCCACATCCTCATCCTCCAATGCTTCTATCTTCCTCCAGTTAGTAATGATAAGCATGGACATGGGTCTACAGTCTTGCATCCTGAACCTCTTAGGGATCTCCACAGTGTATCTCCCTCACCCAAGGAAGATCTCCTTAATTGTTTGCCATACCTTCAAGCCTAGGAAATGATACATTAGCTCCAAATCCTTCATCTCAAATTATGTTGCCAGGTTCCTCTTGCAGTCCTCTATGGGCCCTAATGACCCTGTCAAGAAGAGATCACTCATATACAAAACTAGGATGAGCAGCTCACCTCCGACCATCAAATAATAGAGAATGGAGTCTGTGTCGTTCTTCACGAAGCACATTTGCTGCAAGTAGCTATCAATCTAACCATACCATGACCTGGGAACCTGTTTGTGTTGAATTTTGGTAGCATCGGATGTGCTCTAAGTCTCAAATTTTGCAGGGAGGATTAGGCACACGTATTCCAAAGAATCCAGAAAGAGTTTCCGTAAATTCTACCCAAAAACAGTTTTATTAAAATAATTAATTATTTTTAATGGGACCCTAAGTCTAAACTTAGGAAAATAAAATAATTAAAGGGTATTAATATAAACTATGGGTGTAACTTCTAGAAGAAGACGAGGATCAAGCAGAAATGATCTTAGCCATTGATTAGCTTCTAGTATGGGTCGTTGAATGTCAACGAGGAGATTATTTAAGGAGGCTTGAGAGTCACTTGCGAAAACACAGATTCTTAAGAAGTTCAATTTTCTGAAGCAGAGCAGTTGTCGGGAGATTTTCGATAGTGAGTTGTTGCAGCGAGGGGCAGGGATAGTTGGGTTGGAGTATCTTCTCCAGGACCCAGGATAAGCAACAAAGACAGGCAGAGAGACACCAGAAGGGTTGACGTTGGGCTAGAGGAGCCCATGTAGAGTTTGACGATGAGCTAGAAGGGCTCACATAGAGACAACACAGTCATCTAGAGCAAAAGTCCAAGTTTTGCAGAGGAGCTGACATTTCTGAGCCGGGAGGGCTAGAAACTGCTCCAAAAGGCAAGACGTTTCCCAGTTGAGTTGACGGAAGGCTAGCGCAAAGATAGCGGGAGAAGTTGGTTCAGCTGCCGGAACAGCCGGGATTTGCCGGGTAGAGTGAGGTAATCTCACTAAGTTTTTCTGCCAGTTTATTTTCTCTGTAACTGGATTTTCAAAAGGGCATCCAAAGTTGTATTCAGAACTACTGCTTTAAAATATAAGACCCTCAGAGTTGCTACACCGGTTTTCCCACATTGAGTTTTTCCAGGGACATTTGTCCAAAAAATATTGTCACTTGTGTGGATTTTTCTCTATTATTCTCTTCTTGTTTTGGGCAAATTAATTAATTAAGTGAAGGTTGCAGTTGTATTAGCTTCGATATTTTCTATAGGAAGCAGTAGATAATTTGTTTCAGTTATTAACAAATAGGAGAAGTTTAATCAGTTGCTGCAATAGTTGATTCGAGTGGGATTCTCCCATTTTCACATGGTATGAGAGCTAGTGCAGGTGAAACAAGAAGAACAGTGCCAGAGAACCTAGCACTGAGAAAAAGAGGGAGATTGAAATCGCTGCAGGAGGCAGCAGTTCGAATCTCCGAAGGGTTTGCGCAGTCCTAGCCGGATGGCTGATTTTCGAGGCAGTCTCTCTCTTAGTGAGTCAACAGAGAGGAAGGGCTCCCAGTTCGAAAGTTTGTCGATGCAGAGGAAGCAGTGTTGAAGCCTCAGCGTGAGGAGAAGCTGGTGGGATGCAGTCTTTTCTGCAGGCCGTTTTGCTGGGTAGAAAGACGTCAGAAGAGAAGGAAGAAGCACAGTTGAGGGAATTTATTCCTCAATAAGACTTCCTGCCAATAAGTTTGTTTTCTTATTGGCTAAGCAACAACAGTAAGAAACAGAGAGGACCAGTTCAACAGATTTTTGTGCCAGAGATGGCAACTAGTGGATTGAGGGATCAGGATAGGTTGGACAGAGCATCCAACTATGTCATCTGGAAGGCTAGAATGTCATTCCTTCTAGATGAGCATGCCCTCAAGACATATGTTGATAACATGGTGGTTGTGCTTACAGATGCAAATTCGTTGAAGAAAAAAAAGGTTGAGCTGGCGAAGGCAAAAAGAATGATCCTCAACGGAGTGAAGTATCATGTGCTCTATCACATCGCTAGCAGAAGGACTGCTAAGGAGATGTGGGATGCATTGTCTACATTGTATCAGGGATCTTCCGAGCAGCAGAAGATGTACTTGCAACAGAAGCTGAGATCTGCTCAAATGCAGAAGGGGGAACGTCTGGATCCATTCCTCACGAAGTTTCAAGAGACCTATGATGAGTTATCTGCTATGGGGTCTACACCTCAAGACTCAGAGTGGGTTAGATTGGCCCTCAATTTTGTCTCAGATGAGTGGCAAGTCTTTGTCCAGAGTATCTTGGGCAGGTAACTTTGACGAATTGGGATGAGATGTGGGCAGCTCTCAAGCAAGAAGAGTTGAGGAGAGACTTGGTCAGGTGCAAGCTTGACGGAAGCAGCAATAGTGGGTCACAACCCAAGGAGGAGGAGGATAATGCAGCATTCGCATCGAAGGGGCAACAGGAGAAGCGGAGACGTAAGAAGGATGTCTCGAAGATAAAGTGCTTCAAGTGTGGTGAGATGGGTCACTACGCAACTCAATGTCCTCTCGAAAAGAAGGACAAAGATGGGAAGCACGATCCAAAGGCTACCCCCATGAAGATCGAGGAAGAGGAGTTTGCCACGACAACCAAGATACCTCCAAGAGGGAGGTGGGCTGATTTGGAGTTGTAGTTTGAAAGAGCTATAGATGGGCAGGATCCTTGAGGAGCCCACCTCTTGGATCAATACCTTGCTACGAGAGCCCAATTTTGTGGTCGTAGTGTCGGATGGTGTCGAGGAGTGTCGGAGAGACAGTTGCAGTGCCTAGGAACGTCACAGACTGAACAGCACAGAGCAGAAGATTCAGAGGGTCAGCACAGAGACTAACAGTAGTCAGGTTCCAACATTCACATGGTATCATATTGAACACGGTTAGTTCAGTAATTTGGGATGTTTTTTTGTTGTTGATGCAGTAGCAGCAACAGTTTGCAGTGCGGAGGCAGTTGGCAATGGCAATGCCAGCAGCAGCATGGATGCAGAAATTCAGAGGGAGTTGCAGTATGGATGCAGTGTTGATAGTGGCAGGGCCAGCAGTAGTATAGATGCAGCATTTGCGCAGTGGTTGGTGGACAGCATGTCAGACATTAGCAGCGCAGAGGGAGATGTTACAAAACAGAGTGATGCTTCAGCAAGTTGCAATGCTAGAGCACATTCCTCGCTAAGAAGGAGTGTTGATTTCTGGTAGCATCGAATGTGCTCTAAGTCTCAAATTTTGAAGATAGACTTCAGCACATGTATTCCAAAGAACTGGAAAGCGTTTTGGGAAATTTCATCCAGAAAAAGTTTTATTAAAATAATTAATTATTTTTAATGGGACCCTAAGTCTAAACTTAGGAAAATAAAATAATTACAGGGTATTAATATAAACTATGGATTTAACTTCTACAAGAAAACGAGGATCAAGCAGAAATGATCTTAGCCATTAATTAGCTTCTAATCTGGGCCGTTGAATGTCAAGGAGGAGATTATTTAAGGAGGCTTGAGGGTCACTTGAAAAAACACACAGAGAGGTCAGAAGTTCGTTTTTTCTGAAAAAGAGTAGTTGCCGGGAGATTTTCGATAGTGAGTTGTTGTAGTGAGGGGCAGGGATAGTTGAGTTGGAGTATCTTCTCCAGGACCCAGGATAAGAAGTAGAGAGAGGCAGAGAGACACCAGAAGGGTTGACGTTGTGCCAGAGGAGCCCACGCAGAGCTTGACGTTGAGCTAGAAGGACTCACACTGAGACAGCATAGTCATCTAGAGCAGAAGTTCGATTTTTGTAGAGGAGCTGACATTTGTGAGTCGGAAGGGATGGAAACTTCTCCAGAAGGCAAGACGTTTCTCGATTGAGTTGATGCAAGGCCTAAGCAGGGCCAGTGCAAATATAGTCGAGGACAATTGTTTCCGTTGTCGGAACAACCAAGATTTGTCGGGTAGAGTGAGGTAATCTCACTAAGTTTTTTTGCCAATTTATTTTCTCTGCAACTGGATTGCCAAAAGGGCATCCAGAGTTGTATTCAGAAACTATTGCTTAATAATATAAAACCCTCAGAGCTGTTGCACCGGTTTTCCCGCATTGGGTTTTTCCAGGGACATTTGTCCAAAAAACACTGTCACTTGTGTGGATTTTTCTCTATTGTTCTTTCTTGTTTTGGGCAAATTAATTAATTAAGTGAAAGTTACAGTTGAATTAGCTTCGATATTTGCCATAGGAAGTCGTAGATAATTTGTTTCAGTTATTAACAAATAGCAGAAGTTTAATCAGTTGTTGCAGTAATTGATTCGAGTGGGATTCTGGAATTTTCACAGTTTGACCCTGTGTAGTGCTCTCTTCAGCTTGCACACGTGTGTCTCTCTCATGAGTCTCGAAGCCCTCTAGATGTTCTATATATACCTCCTCCTCTATCACCTCGTTCAAGAGTGCAGTCTTGACATCCATCTAGTGAATTTGCCATCCCAACTGCGCTGCTAGAGATATCACTGATTGGATAGAAGTATATCTGGCAACTAGTGCAAAAGTATCCTCATAGTCTATACCTTTCTTCTGCACATACCCCTTAGCCACGAATCTACAGTGCCATCTATAGCATACTTGATCTTATAGATCCATCTAGAGCCTACGACTGACCTATCCACAAGTCCAGGCATGACCTCCCATACATCGTTTGTCATGATGGAGTTGTAATCAACCATGGCATCCCACCACACCTGATGCTATGTAGCCTCCTCATAACTCAAAGGTTCCTTGTCAACAACCTTTGTCACCAAGGTTGTATACTTGTCTAGTTGTCTGTGCTTCCTTTTTCTCGTCCTAGGAGTCCCAATAATCTCCTATGCATCCTTCTGCGTATGACAAACTTCTCTGTTGGTTCTACCATTAGTGGTGCGTGGTTCTACCAACTCCTCATCCAGCCTCTGTTGCTCTATCTGCTACGAACTTGTTGGATTCCCTATACTTGATCTGGTGCTCGTACTGGTAACCATACTAGTACTTTGATGACCCTGAGGTTGTCCCTATTGTTGGACCAATGGAGCCTCTGTTGACTCACTCTAATCACCTACTAGCAACTCACGAGATCTCTTAAATGCCTTCTCCTCCATGAACTTCACATCCTGTTTCACGATAATCCTTTTGCTGCTAGGAATATAGATTTTGTATGCCTTGGATGTTTCATTATAGCCAACGGAGTACCCCTTCTCTGCAATCTAATCTAGCTTAGTGTTTTTCTCATCTAACACATGGTGTGAAATTTATAATCTATTGCAACAACTTGAAAATATTCCTCTAGCTAATTAAAAATTAAGTGCAATTTATTTGCTACGACAAGTAATGAATAAAATCACAATTGCAATTTTCACCATTAAAACGTTGTAGAAAATAAAATGCTGCAAACTGAGAAATATAGAGCACACATAAAAATTTGACACAGATATTTTTTGGATAATTGTCCACGGAAAAACCCCGTGTGGGAAAACCGGTGCAACAGATGAGGGTTTTATTATTATGCAGTAGTGAAATACTCTAAGTACGGATGCCTAGCTAGCTATCCAATCAACAAATATCCAAAAAAAATATTAGAGAGACAATTCTCTCTCCACAAGCAATCCTGGCACTTGGCTACCTCAGAAAATTGACTATCCAACCCTTGCGCAGGTCTTCTGCATTGCCTCTGTGCAGACCCTCACACATGTGGCTTGATTCAGCATATGATCAAGTCGTCATGTCTGCCTTTGCTGTTGGAAGTGACTCTCCGACCCTCTGGAAGATTTTTCCCGACCTCTGGAAGTTGAATCGACCTCCCTCTCAACTAAATCGAATTGCTCACTTAAGCTACAACACAGCCCCTGTGCAGCTTCACTGTAGAATACTTTCGTCACTTGATGTTGCCTCTCTAGAACTGGAATCTCCTTCGGAATCACTATCTTTGCCCCTCACTAACTTTGCTTCCCCTCTAACTCGAACTCCTCTTCCCGGCCCAGTTGTTGTTGTTGGATAGCTCAATCTACCAAGGAAATTGTTCTCTCAGTGTCTTGCTCCAACCCCATTGACCTCCTCTTCTAATCTCTTGTTGGCTCACCAACAATCATGATTAAATCCTCATCAATGGCTAAGATCATTTCTAAGTCGATCCATGTGAGTTTCTAGAGAAATCTCACCTTTCTCAATTAATTCCTATTACTTAATCACTTTTCCTAAGTTAGATTTGGGAAATATTTAGTTATTGACCAATTAACTAAATTGAGCCATCTCTAGGCATTTTCGCCTTAAACTTTTTCTGGGTTCTGGAGATCTAATGTTTCTTAGTCTCATTGATCAAAGTCGAGACTAGAACACTTGTCTGATGCTACCTATCAATCAAAAACTAACACTCCCTCTTAGCGAGGAAGGTGTTCTAGACGATCTCATAACATCCTCCCATACACGATGTTGACATCTAACAACTATGACAATCTGCCACTGCCCACCTAGCCATTGTGCAACTCCGATTCATATGCTACTACCCACCTAGCCACGACGCAACTCTAATTCATCTGCTATTTTGCGTTGAACCAACCTGCATCTGCGTTGTTGCTGACACTGCACTGTACACCCTGTATTATTGCCAACCTTGCACTGTACACCTTAAACTGTTGCCAAATTTGCACTATGTTGCAACTGATCTCATGTTGCTACTACAACTACTGCAACTGAGAACTAAAACAACTGTCCTATGAGCTACAATTGTCTCCTCAGAAACTTGTTGATTTGGGGTAGCATCGGATGTGCTCTAGCCATGAAAATTGGTGGAGAGGCTAAAGCGCATGAGATCTCCAAGAGCCATAAATGGTTTGGGGAAATTCTACCCGGTGAAAGAGATATTAAAATAATTAATATTTTTAATGGGTTCCTAAGTCTAAACTTAGGAAAATAAAAATATTAATGGGTATTAATATAAAACTGGTTTAGAAGAT
>APFE030026489.1:34884-53071 GCA_000404065.3 Pinus taeda
GTGCTTTAGCCTCTCCACCAATTTTTGTGGCTAGAGCACATCCGATGCTACCCCAAATCAACACTCCCTCTTAGCGAGGATTGTGCTCTAGTAATACTCTTCACTGAGCATCACCCTGATCATCCGGCATCGGTCCTGGTGCTAATGCTAGGCCTGCTGCCAAACATCCTCTGTACCTGCATCATGTACTACTACCCATGGCCCTGCCACTGCCACTACTGCGTCCGTATGGCAACACCTCTCATCATGCTGCATCGTGCTGCCCATAGCACTGCCACTGCTTACTGTTGCACTGCAACTCAGTTACTAAGAAGTAAGTAATTGATCTCCCAACTCTGACATCTTTGTCAGGCTAGAGACACCCACGATGTTGAAACTCCTTCTGTCGCTAACAAATGCTCCCTCTTTGACCTCTACGCTACTACGACAACTCCATGCACCTCGCATTGTTGCCTCACGCTATCCTTGGACTCCTGCACTGTAGCTCCCTTTGTCACTCCATCCGCTTCCGTCTCTACTGACATTCGCCAGTACTGCTACTCCTCTTCGGGGCTCCCATAGCAAAGGTATAATCTAAGAGGCTGAGTACCTCGAGGATCTTGCCCCTCATCCCCTGTAGTCCATCTAACTATAGCTTGATGTCTTCCCACTTCTTCTCAAGTGGCGTGTGAGCACTCATGGCATCGTCATCATCTGTCTCCACTTCCTTCTTCGCCCTTGCTGGCGCAGCCTTGGTCTCGAAGGCCTCTCCCTTGCTCTTCTTCCTTGGACACTAGCTCGCATAGTGACCCAGTTCCCCACAGTGGAAGCATTTGACCTTGGAGAGGTCCTTCTTCTGTTTCTCCTACTTTACCTCAGATGCTAGGGCAGCATCATCCTCTTCCTCCTTGATTCTGACCCCCTTGCCGCTGCTTCCCGCCTTGGTCAGTGTTCTGATCTCTTCTTGGCGAAGAGACACCCATAGTTCCTCCCAATCTATAAGGGTTGACCTGCCCAGTATGCTCTGGACAAACACCTCCCAGTCTTCTGACACTGTGTTTAGGATTGTCCTCACCATCAATTCTTGATCCGGCGTGGCCCCTATGGAAGTCAATTGATCCCGGATCTCCCTCAATCAACAGAGGAAGGTGTCGATTTGTTCTCCCTTCTGCATCTGGTATGACCGCAGTTGATTTTCTAGTAGCATCTTCCTCTACATGGAAGTATGGTGATACAATTTCATCAGGGCCTCCCACATCGCATTTGTTGTTTCCTTTTCAACAATATGTGGTACTACATAGTCCTTGACCCTGTCAAGGATGACGCTCTTGGCCCTCGCCATTACTTCCTCGTACTTACTGTTCTCAACCAAGTCAACTGAGAATGCTATTGTTTTCAAGGCGAAGTCCTTGAGACGATTCCTGTCTAGAACAGACAAGGTTTTGGCCTTCCAGACTGCAAAGTTTGAGGCCCCGTCCAATCTGTCCTAGTCTCTTACCTCGTTCACTGCCATTTCACTGCTCCTTTACTTCCCTCCTGGAAGTTCTCGGTGTGACTCCCTCTGAGCCTCGATTTCCCTCTTGGAAACCCCTCTGCCAATGTCGAGATGCCCCCACTCCGATTGTTAGTGCAGCTGCACCACTGATCCGGATTTCTTAGCTAGAAATCATCGGCAGCAACTCCCTCCTCCTTGGTCTTGCCCTGTTAGGTATTGTTCTAACCATAATACCCCACCAGCTTCACTCCGCAACTTACCCACAACCTCTTATGCCTTAACAAACTGAAGGTTAGAGCTTTTAGGCTCTGCGCAATCCCGGCACTAGAAAAATCTGCACCTCCGAGCCACAGGCGTCAATCCTTTTTGACTGAGAAAAATGATCAGGCACTGCGTAGGTCAGGTCTGCTCCTTTCTGCCATTGCGTTGATCCCTCCCTTGGCTCAAAATTGATGACGCAGGCACTGCGTCACCCTTTCCTTGCTGCTTTTCCACTAGGAACAACTTTTGTCACTCGAGACATTTGTTTCTGCTGTTGCTGCTATGCTCAAATGATGCCCTCAGTTTTCCTTGATCTGCAACCACGCTCTGATACTATGTTGGAATTTCTAGGTCTAACTGTTAGAAATCCTTCTTGTACTTTCAAATTTATTTCTTTCTACTTGTTCTGTTAATAACAAGTTATTTACCATGTAGATACTGAAAATAAATACAAGTACAGTCTCAACACTTACAGATCATCAACTGAAGGAAAAACAAGAACACAAGTGACACCGTTATTTTTGGACTAATGTCCCCGGAAAAGCCCAATGCAGGAAAACCGTTGCAGCTATCTGAGAGTTTTATTATTAAGCAGTTTCAGAATACAATCTGGGTGCCGAACCGGCTCACCCAACAGAGAATAATCTCGGCAGTAGTACCTCTCAGTCAGAGATAGATATTCCAACTAAAACCCCAGATGAACAATCCCACAACTCTCGGCTCCAATCTGCCCCACGAAATCTCCAGTGTCTGCCTCTAGGGACTGCATCAGCCTCTCTAGCCCAACGTCACCCCAACTCGCTCTGCGTCAACCTCTAGAGCCTGTGCGTCACCCATGCTGGCTCTCTCTAGCACTGCGCAGCTCCTAGCTACCTCTGCATAGGCCCTGACTGGCTCTGCGTCCCTCTTTCCCAGCTTTTGCATTGATGCTCCCGATACCCTCTCTTCTTTGCTTTTGTATTCACTGCCCCTCAGCTGCAACTCTGATCACTCCTTCGATTTCCTCAGCAAGCCTCTGCCCCAGAAAATCGAGTTCTTGATCAACTCGGTGTGTTCTCCAAGTGACCCTCAAGCCTCCTCTTATACTTTTCTCATTGACAATTCAACGGCTGAGATTAAGTCCCTAATCAATGGCTAAGATTAACCCTGGCTTGATCCATGACTTTTGGACCCTTCTAACACAGTTTTATATTAATTCACATCAATATTTTATTTTCCCTAAGTTTATTCTTAGTGACTCCATTAAAAATATTAATTATTTTAATATCTCCACATTGTTTAGAATCTACCCAAACCATTTCTGGGTATTGGAGATCTCATGTGCTTTAGCCTCTCCACCAATTTTCGTGGCTAGAGCACATCTGTTGCTACCCCAAGTCAGCAATATGTATATGGTTGAGACTGTATTGTGTTTATTTCGGTGATTATATGTTTAAATAAATTGTTAGTAATTAAACAAGTAGGCGAAATAAACCAGAGAATACAGATAAAATTTCTAACAGGTAATACTTAGAAATTTCAACATGGCATAATAGCATTGCAAATCACAGGAGAGTTGAAGGCACCAGCTGAATCAGAGAATTTGCAGTAGAAACAATTGGCCAGAGTGACACAAGTTGTTCCTAAGCAGAAAGCAGCAAAGAAGGGTTGACGCAGAGGGCTTGCGTCATTAGTTCAGGCCAGAGAGAGGCCAGTGCAGAGGCAGAAGAAGGCAGAAAAGGCTCACGAAGAGCCACGTGGACCAGGAGGGTTGACGCAGTTGGCCAACGAAGCAAATCAACCTTCCAGGGATTACACAGATCCTAGAGGCTCAATTCTTTAGTTGATGGGGCATAGGAAGTTGTGGGCAGATTGCAGGGAGTGAAGCTGGTCAGGTGTTGTTGTTGCCGAGGCAGAACAATACCTAATGGGGCAACACCAAGGTAGAGGGAGTCGCTACCTAGACGGATTTCTAGCCAAGAAATCCAGATCATTGTTGCAGGTGCATAGGAGATCATAGAGGTACGATTCGACAGTTGGCAGGGGGATCTGAAGGAGGGAAATTGAGACTCAAAGGGAGTCCAGCAAAGAACTTCCAGGAGGGAAGTAGACACTTAGAAAGAGTTGAAGAGAGAACTTCCAGGAGCGAAGTAGAGACTCAAAGGAGTCGAAAAGAAGAGCTGAGAGATCGCTATGAACGAATTGAGGGACCAGGACAGGCTGGACGTGACGTCCAACTTTGTGATCTGGAAGGCCAGGATCTTGCCTGTTCTGGATAGACATCGCATCAAGGCCTTCGCCTTGAGAACGGTGGCTATCCCAATCGACCCTACTGATAACGAAAAGTATGCGGATGCAATGGCCAAGGCGAAATGCATAACCCTTGATGGGGTCAAGGATAATGTGTTCCAGCATATTGCCAAGAAGGAGATAGCAAAGGAAATGTGGGATACCTTGAAGACATTGTGTCAAGGCACTTCCGTGTAGAGGAAGATGCTACTGGAGAATCAACTGTGGTCGTACCAGATGCAGAAGGGGGAGCAGATAGATCACTTCCTTGAAGACATTGTATCAAGGCACTTACATGCAGAGGAATATGCTACTGGAGAATCAGTTGCAGTCGTACCAGATGCAGAAGGGGGAGTAGATAGATCACTTCCTCGGCAGGTTGCAGGAGATCCAGGATCAACTGACTTCCATAGGCGCCACGCCAGATTAGGAGTTGATGGTGAGGGCTGCCCTAAACACAGTGTCCGAGGAGTAGGAGACATTCGTCAAGAGCATTTTGGGTTGAGTGAATCTTCCAGATTGGGAAGAATTGTGGGCAGCCTTTCGCCAAGAAGAGATCAGACGGTTGACCAAGACGGGAAGTAGCAGCAAAGGAGCCTAGGTCAAGAAAGAGGAGGAAGAGGATTCAGCTCTGGCATTTGCAAGGGAGAAGGGGAAGAGGAAGAAAAAGGACCTCTCGAAGATAAGGTGCTTCAACTGTGGGGAACTAGGCCATTATGCAAACCAGTGTCCAAGGAAGAAGAATAAGGGAGAGGCATCTAACTCTAAGGCAACACCAACGAAGGCAAAAAAGGAGGTAGAGGATGATGACAATTGTGCCATGAATGCTCATGTACCTCTAGAGAAGAAGTGGGGAGACATTGAGCTATAGTCAGGAAGACTACAGGTGATGAGGGGTAGGATCCTTGAGGTACCCAAACTCTTGGATCATACCTAGCTACGGGAGCCCCAAAGTGATAGTAGCAAGATGGCGGATGTCAGTAGAAGCGGATGCGGATGAAGTGGCAAAGAGTGCTAGAGTGCAGCAGTCCCAGGCAACGCAGAGAGGGTTGCAGTAGTGCGCAAAGGCACAGAAGAGGTTGCAACAGTGCAAGATGGCACAGAGAGGATTGCAACAATGCGAGAGGCACAGAGTTGTTGCGGCAACGCAGAGGGAGCAAGCGACAGAGCGAACTTCAACATTGGGAGGGTTTCTAGCCTGACAAGGATATCAGTAGTTAGGTCACTTACTTCTCAATAACTGAGTTGTAGTGTAACAGTAGCAGTGGTAGTGCTATGGGAAGCACGATGCAGCATGATAAGAGAGAACTGCAGTGCAGATGCAGTGTTGGGAGAAAGGACTAATAGCAGCACGGATTTAGAGGGCGCTGCCATACGGATGTAGCAGTGGCAGTGGCAGAGCCATGGGCAGCAGTACAAGATGCAGCAGTGCAGAGGATGTTGAGCGGGGAGGCCTAGCATTATCACAGGTACCAGTGTCGTATAATCAGGGTGATGCTCAGTGGTGGAGTATTACTAGAGCACATTCCTCGCTAAGAGGGAGTGTTGATTTAGGGTAGCATCGGATGTGCTCTAGCCATGAAATTGGTGGAGAGGCTAAAGCACATGAGATCTCCCAGACCCATAAATGGTTTGGGGAAATTCTGCCCGATGAAGGAGATATTAAAATAATTAATATTTTTAATGGGTTCGACTTAGGAAAATAAAAATAGTAATGGGTATTAATATAAAACTGGGTTAGAAGGTTCTAAATAACATGGATCAAGACAAATCTAATCTTAGTCGTTGATTAGAGATGTAATCTCGGTCGTTGAAGACTCAACAAAAAAAGTATAAGAGGAGGCTTGAGGGTCAGTTGGAGATACAACAGAGTGATCAGTCAGTACAGGATGCAGCAATGCAGAGGATGTTGGGCAGGGAGGCTTAGCATCAACACAGGTACTGGTGTCGTATAATCAGGGTGATGCTCAGTGGTGGAGTATTACTAGAGCACATTCCTCGCTAAGAGGGAGTGTTAATTTACGGTAGCATCGGATGTGCTTTAGCCATGAAAATTGGTGGAGAGGCTAAAGCACATGAGATCTCCAAGACCCATAAATGGTTTGGGGAAATTTTGCCCGGTGAAGGAGATATTAAAATAATTAATATTTCTAATGGGTTCCTAATTCTAAACTTAGGAAAATAAAATAATTAACAGGTATTAATATAAAACTGGGTTAGAAGGTTCTAAATGACATGGATCAAGCCAAATCTAATCTTAGCCATTGATTAGATATGTAATCTCGGTCGTTGAAGACTCAACAAAAAAGTATAAGAGGAGGCTTGAGGGTCAGTTGGAGATACAATAGAGTGATCAGTCAGTTTGATTTTCTAGAGTGGGGTTTGCTAAGAGAAATCAAACCAGTGATCAGAGTTGCAGCGAGGGGCAGTGAGTACAAGGCGGATTGATCAACGGTGGAGATCAGCCAAGCTGGTTGGCGATCGGGTGACGCAACAGCCGTTGGATTGGGCGGAGCATATCAATGGTAGAGATCGTTCGGGTTAGTTAATGATCGAGTGACGCGATAATTGTCGGATCGAGGAATGTGATCGACGGTGGAGATTTAATGCGCTAAGGAGAGCATCGAAATATGTGAAAAAGGTTGAAGAATGGCGGAAAGGTAAGGTTTAAGTGTGTTTATGAGATATTTCTATTATACAAGAATTATAATAGAAATAAGCAGGATTAGTGTATTTCAGGTTAAGTTAAGAATTAACCAAAGTTTATGAAGGGTTGTGTAAGGTTTCGCTTAAAGGTTTATCAAAGGTTTAGACCTTGGATAGCTAAGTCAAACGTTTCCGCATAGAGTTAATTAAGGAGCCTTAAACTTTGATTAAGTGAAGATTTTACTAAGACAAAGGAATATTTGGAATTCCTGGGACACACATAGTGTGACATGCAATCTTAATTTGCATATTGTGGGTATATGCGGCTTAGGCTGCATCATTAGGGAATATGCAGCTTCGGCTAGCATCACACAGCGAACACGGAGACAGGAGACAAGGGACATGTTTTATATTTATATATATATATATATATAGATATAGATATATATATATAATACTGAAATATAGTTCTTGATCCATATTAAGTTACTGAAATATAGTATTAGTTTATTAATTTACTACATCAATGATGTTCATTGCTCACAGTTCAATGTTCATTCTTGAATTTTCATGTTATTAACTTATTAAACAGATTGAGAACTAAATCAAGGATCTCAACAGGGGCATTTTGCATATTGCACATGCGACATCAAACTGATATTTTCTTTCTCGGTAGTTCTAGCTCTCTTGTTGACTACTATATGAATTTGACTTACTTGAGTTGCACATCCTAGAAAATGTGGGCAATTGCAAGATAGACTCAACTTTGTAGAGCCCTATATATTTAAGTCAACTCTCTGTAGCCATTGAAATTTGCGATTAAAACAAAACAATGGATATACATGCATGCTTTCTTCATTGGTCAAACTTGGAGATATGCAGGGAGTCGAAAAATGTTTTGAAGAGTAGGAATTCGATGGTCTAAGTTGTGATATCAGAGTGCCTAATGTGCTAATTGATGCCTATATCACAAAAGGAATGATTGAAAAGGCAGGTCGCAGAGTCTTTCTTGAACATGTTTTAGAAAAAGGAGGAAAACCAAATTTCAAAACATGGAAAATGTTTGTGGATGGATATTTAGAGAACAAGCAAATGTATCGAGCAATAGAGACCATGAAGAAAGTTATTTCAAAAGTTAAAAATCGTGAATGGCAGCCGACACCTGAAAAGGAACTTGACTACATTGATACAAATTATATAGATATGGGCATATGGAATACAAGAAAATGTTAACCTAGCCCCCACGCACTCCAAAACAAGAAATTTAAGCCCCAAAACACGAGCTCCAAACCATGAATGCTATTATCTAGGACCCAGGTCGATGTGAAGTTGACAGTTGGGAATCACTAAAGGAACTTCCAACACAACACAACAACAACTCCAGCGAGCTTCGACGGCGAAAAAACAAAAAAAATGAACCATGTGCGGGCTTTATGAGTGACTTTTCATGGGACACATGTCCTAAGAGGCAAAAACGTTAGGGCAGATTTTCGCCACATCGAAAACGCAGGTCGCAAATGGAGGACACGATAAAAACTGTTTTGGACACGTTTTTGGTCGTATTTCGTGTCCAGCACGTGAAATGTGAAAATCTCTGAATCTAACACATCAAAAACCCCTACTGCAATATCTGGTTTACTATCTCCTACTTGTTCTTTGCATTAACAAGTTATTTAAAATACATAAATATCGAAGTAAACACAAATGCATCCTTCACAAATATACAAATCAACAATTGAAATAAACTGAGACAACACAAGGGGCACTGTTATTTTTGGACAATCGTCCCCGGAAAAACCCAATGCGAGAAAACCGGTGCAGCATATATGAAGGTTTTATTATTAAGCATATTTATGAATACAACTAGGGTGCTAGAAATGGCTCACCCTTTAAGGAATATCCTTGGCAGCAATACCTCTATCCAGAGATAGATATTTTGGTTGATCTGCAACCGAACGAAAAATCCCACGGAGACTCTGGTTGTTCCTTGTGTTGGACAGCGAAAGCTACTCCACACACTCCTCTATAACTACGTCACCCTCTCTGACTCTGCATCAGCTAATCAGCTCTCAGTTTGTCCCATTGAATCACCTCAGTGCAGCCTCTGAAGCTCACTACGTCCTCTACTTCAGCCTCTGTGTCAACTTCTTTTGCCCTCTGCGTACTCTGCGCTGGCCTCTTTAGCCTCTGCGTCAACCCTCATCGGCTTTGCGTTGCCTCTCTAATATGTATCCTTCAACCTTGGATCGAAATCCCTTGTTGAACTGCCCCTCGCTGCAATTGATCACTCACTTGATTTCCTCAGCAAACCCTACCCCAGAAAATGGAATTCTTGATCTCTCTTAGTTGTCTCCAACTGACCCTCAAGCCTCCTCTTATACTTTTCCTGTTGACGATTCAACGGCCGAGATTAAGTCCCTAATCAATGGCTAAGATTAATTTTGGCTTGATCCTCGTTATTTAGAACTTTCTCACCCATATATTAATACACATTAATATTTTAATTTTCCTAAGTCTAGACTTAAGAACTCCATTAAAAATATTAATTATTTTAATATCTCTTCATCCGGGTGGAATTTCTCCAAACGACTTCTGGGTCTTGGACATCTCATGTGCCTTTGCCTCTCCACCAATTTGCATGGCTAGAGCACATTCATTGCTACCAACAATCAACATGAAATACGAGACATGTGACCTTGAGGGACGTGTCCTGTGACTTAGCTTAGGAGATTAGGGTTATGGATTTAGCTTAACGAAGTTATAAAATACACCTAAGGAAGAGGTGAAGTCATACAAGTGGAGAGAGGGATTTTCTCCAAAGTGAGAGGCTCACCTAGGCTAAGGAGAAAGAGGAAGAGTGCAAGGTGATTTGGGAGTATTTCTATTAGGCTGAGAAATGGAGATCGAGGGAGGCCAAATTGTTGAAGCGTGAAAGAGGTTACAAATTGGAGAGGTTGATTTATCTAGGGTCGAATTGCTAGTGACAGATGGGCCGAATACTCTAGGCCAAATTTCTTCAAGCACTGATTTCCAGAGGACTGAAATTTCTTGGGCCAAATTATTCCCAGTGGGGTTGAGTTACAAGTTTCAGTCATTGCCTTTTTCGATGTATTTGCTTTGTGGGTCGAAACCTAGATTTTCTTCAGATTATTAAATGAAGGAGAATTGTTATGGGTGTGCATTTGTTGTTGTGATGTGATAGATCTCTATTTTTTTTTGTTAGGTAATGTGGGTCCTAAGATGACTGGCACGCCTAAGTTGTGGCTTGCCTAGCCATGACCCAAGGGCATCTAAGCAGTCAAGATCAGGATTGCACTTGACCTGGGCTATAGCAGCCCTTAGCATGGTTGGATTTTTGCCAACAAAGTTTTGAAGCAGTGACCTTTTCACTACAAAGCACCTTAACAAAACCCCCGGTCACTGTCTATTCTATGCCCCGTGGGCGTGATAGATCTCTATTTTTATTTTTCTGTTGCAAGTTATTAATTTCTAGAAGTTAAATACCGGTGATTTTATTTTCCGGTAATTCAGAATTTTGTTTAACAATTTTAGGGAATAAAAATTGTTGAGGTATAAATAAATATGGGTTGGTATTGGATATTTAACCGTCTTACCTACCATAGAGGACTTAGAACCAAAAACTCAGGTAGAGTTGGCTAAAGATACAATTTTGCAAAAGATGTCCAAAACTAGCAAATAGGGGCAACATGGCCTTTGGCAATCAAGTTGAAAGAACAACTTCCAAGAAAGGCAAAATTGTACTCTATAGAGAAGGTTAAGGAAAAATTTCCTCACCTCATTCAGTAAAAGCTTTTGGGGACCAAAAGCCCCCCTAAATGGGGAGGTATGATTCGGAATAGAATATTATATAATTTGTCATCTAACTTGGTACTTTCTAGGTGGAAAACTTAGAGTAATTGCCTTGCAATGCCCAATTTAGTGGTAGGTCTCAGTTTGGAAATTTAGGGTTTGGAACCCCTTCAAAAGCCATTTTGATGCATCAAACAACACTTTTTGGTGTCAAAACTTTTGACAGCATAGCTCCCAGCCCTTAAACATCATTCTACACATCGATACTTTTCCAATGTTATGAATCACTTCAATTAAAGCTCATATGTGGAAGCTATGCCTCTGCAAGTTGACCTACCTTATTGATCACCATGATATTGAGCGAATGTCGTCTCCACCTCTATTACTCACACATGTGGGGCTAACCACGTGTGGACATTCAAGAAGATTATAGAAGATCCAAAACCTAACACTAATTTAGGATGAAGGCATGAAAAAGCCCTAACCCTAGACAACTATCAAGCTTTGTTATATACTAAGCCACTAGGAGGACAAAAGGCTCCATTCTTTACCATTGTACTTGTTCCATAGTTGAGTAGAGCATCTAGAAGTGGGATTTGAGAGCATAACAGAGGAGGAAAAGGATTCTATAGCAGCCATTCATGCCACAATGTCAAATATAACTCGATAGTAACTGCCCCCTTTCTTTGTACTTACATTTTCTAACTAAAGAAAAGAGAGCAGAGCATAGGCCTCACCTTGTGGCTAGGATTTCTCCCATTTCAGGTTTCCCAATATACATCTTGTGTTTATTGTGTGGATGGTATATTCATTTGTTTGTTCTTTCATTTTCATATTACAGTTATTTTCATAAATTTGAGGAATAAACTAGTGATAAAAAACCTGATATCTAAGGAAATAAACCTACATAACAAAAGATTTCAGTGCACTACAAGATCTGTTATGATGAGCTATTCTAGTGGAATATCCAAAGCAGTCTACAAATCATCCCCCAAAGAGATAGGAATTGAGACAGAGCATAAAAGTTGAAACTTAAAACCAACGACTTGGCACCAAAGTTGTCACATTCAGACTTGGCAAAGATTTAGCCAGCCTAGAAATCAGGAAGACTTAGTGACTCGGGAAAATCTTGGGAAAGACTCGGCAAATACAAAATATAGTAAATTTTGTGAAAAGAAAATATAATAATGGCATTCCAATCCATATAAATTATAAAACCAGTCTATGAACAAATTCATAAGATCATTTTATAAATATGATCGTACAACATTTGGCACCTGATATTTATCTACAAAACAATGAACTAATACATGATCCTGTGATCATATTCACAGATTGTACCAAGTTCAACAATTATCAATAAGCAATCAACTACATAACTCGTAGTCTCATAACATAATTAGAAAATCGAAAGAGACAATTTCTCCATTTCCATTCTTGAGTTTTATGCAAAAAGGGCAACTCGGGAGGTGGAATGAATCCCTGTAACTTCGGGTATAGCAGACAAAAGGTTTCTGGTTTGGTTTAAAATAAGGTAAAAAGCTTTCATCCACCACCAATATTTATTTACCCAAGGTTTTAAAGTTTTCCTTCAGACAGAATCTTCAAAAGCAAAATGATCAATTTTAAACTTTAAACCAATCTTAAGAACTGGTAATTGATTTAAAGAGAGACAAATGTAGATGCAATAACTGGGCAGAGGCCTAGGAATACCTGAACTGGTCATCATAAGCACCTGAAGATATTATAGCTTTTTCAAAAATCTGCATAACAGAGTCAAAATCAATTTAATTTAGTTTTCAGTGCCCTTTGTAGACTATTTCCTAACCTCAGACATACGAATTATAAATAAGTTTATAGGAATCAAGGCATATGTGAATCTAAAATATTAGTAAGAGCTCCAATAGAATTCAGAAAAAGTGTTGCTTGCAGTACTGTAGGATTGCTAGTAATGCCACGAACTCCACTTTGAATAAGTGGCTTCAAGTCTCTAACTGGACGCCTAAGATTGTCATAGTAAGGACTCTGCCCCTGCTGCTCATAAAGCTCATGTAAAATTGTTTTATTTTCCACTTTAATCTTTGGTTCTGCCAGTGCACACCTCAGCCTGCAAGCACCCAATCTAAGAATATCACAAATGATAAAATCAAAATGGTTCATCTTATCTTAATCTGTACATTCCAATCAGTAAACAGCTGGTACATTAGTATGTGCAAAGAGAGCATCGATACTAGCACTAGCATAACAAGCTATTAAGTTTCCTATTACTTACTCCTTTTAGCACTTGGGATAACAAATGTTTTGACCTTTAGCTGTTGGATTGTTGAGAAGCTAAAAAATGATCAGAGGCATCTCCTTAATAACAGGGTAGGCTCTTGTTGAATTTTACTGAACTTTCCATGATTGAGGGTAGTAGTACACATAAATGAATAGAGAATGGAAGGTGGAATAACTACTAGCTATGTCTGTGACATTAGCTAGCTGCTGCTACTAGACCATTTCGTTTTCTCCGAATGGAGCATGAAAGCCACAAGGAGTATCAGGAAAAAAAATTGGCAGCTACTTTGACAACATAAAAAACCATCCAGAAGGAAACTGGAAAGAAAACCATAATGACTCCCAGATCGTTCACTTAAGCTCATACAAGTCAAACACTCAATCGGCTTACAGAGTCTGCAACCATCGCAACTGAAGACAGACATTACAGACTCGATAGATGACAAATACAGACTCAATATCCTAAGAGTCCCGCTATTTTAGGTTCACACATGCACATGCGCAGGCTTGTTGAACTCTGAACTAAGACACGTCTTTGAATTTACTCAAGATGCATACATGATCACACTAAGCGCAATTGCAGGGCAAGAGCAAACTCAAGACTGACTCTGACTCCGAATGAGGAGAAGAGGTTTCTCTTCCCTTATTTATAATTCCTCGAGGGAGCATAAGGCATCTCCTCGGACTTTGACAATCTGATAGAGTAAATGAGAATCGTCCTTAAATTAGATATTACAGGTCATGTTTTTTTGTAGATTCTCTGAGATGTGGGTCAATCCGCACAAAAAGTCAGAGAAGTCGTCTGAGTCTCAAAAATTCGTCCAGTAAGATCTCACACAGTGGAGATTTTACCAGACTCTAAGTCAACTACAAGAAATCTTACATAGTGGAGATTTCGGAATCCCACGAAACCTTAAATAGGACACAGTGGATGCTTTAGCTGAAAGCCCATGGGAACAGACTGGCTCCACATGAGTCAGCGAGTACGACAAGGTACAAATTTACCAGTCATCAATGAAACAAACACACATGAGCACCCTATGGGTCTATCAAAATCAGAAGAATAATTAGTCTGAGTACTTGGTCCTAAAGAATCTACACTTGCTGGTTCTTTGTTGTTGTCTCGGATTGGGTAAAGATTCTTTGAAAAACATTGTTCAACATCGAATCCCCGCATGAAGGGATAAGGATCACAAACAAATTCCCCTTGGAATGTTGAAATTTCTAACTCTGAGACATCAGAAATCCCTACTGCATTATCTGGTTTATTATCGCCTACTTGTTCTTTCCATTAAAAAGTTATTTATAAATATAAATACTGAAATAAACACAAATGCAACCTTAACTGATATACAGATCAGCAACTGAAATAATGAGACAAACACACAAGGGACACCATTATTTTTGGACAATCGTCCCCGGAAAAACCCAATGCGGGAAAACCTATGCAGCAGTTCTAAGGGTTTTATTATTATGCAGATTCTTGAGTACAACTAGGGTGTCGAAATGGCTCAACCAACAAAGATTGTTACGCGGCAGTAACACCTCTCCTCGAAGAGAGATATTCAGCCTCTCAGCTCTAGTCTGCCCCACAAAAATCCTTCCAGCACTTCCTCTTGGCCCTGTGTCAGCCCTGCCAGCTTTAGCGTAGCTCCTAAAGCCTTTTTGTCAACCCTACTAGCTTCAGCGTAGCTCCTGAAGCCTCTGTGTCAGCCCTGCTAGCTTCAGCGTAGCTCCTGAAGCCTTTGCGTCAGCCTCCTGGCTCTCTGCGTCAGCTCTTGGCCCCTCTGTGTCACCCACGCAGGCCTCTCTGCATCTGCACAGTCCCCAGTTGCCTCTGCATAGCTCCTGCTACTTCTGCGTAGCTCCTGCTACCTCTACGTCTCTGCACTGACCCTCTGGCACTATCCCTGCCTCTATGCTATGTTCTCACTGCCCCTCACTGCAACAGAACACTAACTCGAATTTTCTCAACAAGCCCCGCTCCATAAAATCGAACTGACTGATCAACTTGGTGCATCTCCAACTGACCCTCAAACCTCCTCTTATACTTTTCTTGTTGAGTCTTCAACGGCTGAGATTAAGTCTCTAATCAATGGCTAAGATTAGATTTGGCTTTATCCATGTCATTTAGAATATTCTCACCCAGTTTTATTAATGCCCATTAATATTTTAATTTTCCTAAGTTTAGACTTAGGAACCCCACTAAAAATATTAAATATTTTAATATCTCTCTAACCAGGTGGAATTTCCCCAAACCATTTCTAGGTCTTGGAGATCTTATGTGCCTTAGCCTCTCCACCAATTTTCATGGCTAGAACACATCCAATGCTACCACAAATCAACATGGAAGAGGGATTCCACTTGGAGGTTCAACTCTTCGACCTCTGTTACAATGCCAACCACTTTGCCATTAGGAATTATAACATGATTTTTATATTGGATATATTTTAAAGGCTCTAGCGGTGTGATCTTCCAACCAAGCTGCTTGAGTTTGAATTTAAACCATAATTCTTTTTGGGCAGCTACCTTCATATCTATCTGCAAGTGTAGGATGAAATTGTTGCGTCTCTATACCAATCTTTTCTCGAACAGAATTTAAGAAAAATTTCAGTCCAAGGATGCATTACCATATTATCAGGGTCTGCGCAAATTATACCATTTTCTTTTTCCCTGGCCATTTGAAGGATTAGAGAATAAGTGGTCCAATTCACTGTGCCAAAACCTACATCATAATAACACCAGTTATCTTCTTCATCAATCCAAACTCCATGTTTTCTCTGACCAGTCGGCTATAAGCATTGTCGATTTACCAAAATGCCTTTCTTTCCCATTTTTCTAAGATATTTATCTTTAAGGAACTTGAAAGAATTTCTTGGACATGCTTATAGTCCATGTATTCTTTTGTTGCAGATTCAAGAGCAGAGAAAACAAATTGTTTCCTGCATTTAAAATCTTCTTGTTTTACCTTTTTCATCTCTGCACTGGATAGCATGAATAAAGATATGTCAATTTTATTATGGGCCTCCCTAGACAACATATCTGATATACAATTCAAATACCCTGGTTTATGTCCAATATCAAAATTTTCTAACCAGACAACGCATTTCTCTACATGGGTATGGTTGTCTGTAAACAAGCTATTGTTCTTCAACATTCCTGCCAAAATCTTTAAATTTGTTCTGATTGTGAATTTAACAGGCTTCAGATACAGATTGGAATGTAAAATGGTCTTCTTAACAGCTAGCAATTCTTTGTGGCTAGACGGATAATTTAATTCTGCTCCTCTGAAAGTTCCAGAGGCATATACACAGATTTCTTCTTTTCCCTCAAGCTCTTCTAGTAATACTCCTCCCCATGCTTCTTGTGATGCATCAGTCTCGATTATATATTTACCCTTTTCAATTGGTAGAGAAAGAGGGGGTAAGGATTGGACTTTTTGCTTAGTATATTTTACTATCCTTGTCATTTCTTCTGACCATGCTGGAGGATTTTTCTTAAGTCTTTGTTGCAAAATATGTATGTCAAAAGCTTGCCCTTTATAAAATGGTCTGATATAATTCAAGCTTCCTAAAAACCTCTGTAATTGTATTTTATCTAGGATCTTGTCCAGATAGTTCTTGAAGATTTTCAGGACATGTTCTTGAAGAAGAATCTGCGCTTTAGCTATTCTATATCCCAGAAATTCAAACTTTGTTTTTCCTATCTCCATTTTTGTTGCAGAAAGTACCAAGCCATGTTGATATACAAGATCATAGAATTTCTGCAAATGTTTGAGATGTTCTTGGATATTTTTGGAACAAATTAGAATCTCATCAATATAAACTATTATTCAGGGATAATCTCTAAAAACATCTTCCATTCTTTTTGGAATTCTCCTGGGGCATTCTTCAACCCAAATGGCATTAATGTCCATTGGTATTGTCCATGGGGTACAACAAAAGTTGTTTTATGTCCGTCTAATGCCAATTTGATAAAATCCAGAATTCAAATCAAATTTATTGAATATTACCTTCCCTTCAATTTTTTGCAGCAAGGAATCCTTACTAGGTAGTGGATACCTAATTGGCTGGAGAATTTTGTTTAGTGGCTTATAATTCACCACTAATCTTGGCTTTCCTCTCTTTTGTTCTGAGTGCTTATTAACATAAAAACCTCTGCAAGGCCAAGCACTCTTAGATGGCTTAATAAGACCTTTTGTTAGAAGATCTTTTATTTCCTCTTGACATATTTTGATTTCTGAAGGACTCATTAAGGCTACAGAAGCCTTCTAGGGAATATTTTTTTGCCAAAAGATCAAATAGAAGATTTACAAAATATTGTTCCCTATGCTAGAAAGCAAGGGGATTCAGAAGTGCAATCTTTTATTATCTTTCTTGAGATATCTTTAAGAACATTTTCTGAGTGCAGTTCTGCATAGCAGATGTTGCGTTCCATTTTATCTTGTTCTACCAAAGGTGTAAAAGAGTACAAAGACTTGTTTTGTTCTGCCTTTTCTTCAGCAATTTTGCTCTTACAGACACTATCTCTATATATTGGTGTCTGGACTCGCTAATTATCTATATGGAATATCAAGTCATGCCTTTTTACATCAAAAGCAACTGGGCTAACCATATTAGTAAAATCAGATCCTAAGATATAGTCATGTGCAATTTCCTATACACCATAAAATACATCTCCTAACTTTTTCCCTTCAATTTCTATTGACAATGGATCAGTTTCACCAAAAACAATTACTTCAGTCTTATTTACAGCAGTTCCTCTCAATCTCGTTTCTTTCCACAGATATGCAGGAATGACCTGTTTCCTCATTATATTTAATTGTGCCCCGTATCTACCAAACAATCTATCTGGTGTGGCTTTTTATTATCTGGATGAATCCAAACTTTTATGAAAAACTTTACTCCTACAGAAAATAATGTAGGATGTGCTTGTTCTAGGCCCATTATGCTATCTTCATCAGTTCTAAGTCCTTGTTCTTTAAGTTCAATTCCTTTGTTCTTTCTTTTCTATCCTGCTTTATAGGTTGGATTTGTCTCGATTTCATCATAGGCCCTAGACATTTATTCATCTGAGGAAACAATTTCTTCTAGCCTAATGGCTTCTAATGGGCTTTTAAGCTCTTTGACCTTTTCTATAGCCTCTTTAGCTATTTTCTTTTGTTCTTCAATCTGGACTAGTAAAAGAGCTTCTTTGTCTCTTCGAAACTGTTGCCTATCATAATATTTGTAGGGGCCAAAATAGAGATCAGCAGGATTATACACAGCGGGATTTTGCCTTCTGTGACCAAGGTTCGTATCATCTTTAGGGATGTCTTGTTAGAATTGTTAGAAAATTATATATTACAGAGCAATGGAACACATAAAATATTGCACAAATATAAACACAGAAAACACATAAAACAAGAGAGACACAGATATACGTGGTTCACCCAATTTGGGCTACATCCAC
>APFE030026489.1:59629-141774 GCA_000404065.3 Pinus taeda
AATATTGCAGAAATATAAACACAGAAAACGCATAAAACAAGAGAGACACAGATATACGTGGTTCACCCAGTTTGGGCTACATCCATGGAGAAACAACCAGTCCTTCTTTTATTACATTATCCAGCAAACTGAAGAGATACAACCTACAGCAGATTCGTTGTAACACCCTCTTCGCTCTCAATCTCCTCTCTCTTCCTCAAACTTAGAATATAGATGTACATAGACGCAATAAAATTCTCTCATATATAGTGAAGGGTTGCCTTCTAGGGCAAACACCCTAAATTAAACATAACTTCTACCGTCAGATCATCCGCCTAATGAACGGCCCAGATTGACTAGAAATTACTAGACTTTTACAAGGCAATTTTACATCTATTTTTAGCTTCGGGGGTGCTGCCCCGAACCCCAGCGAGGGGGAATTAGCCCCCGCTGCACCCCCGCGGGGCAGACAAATCCCCCCCGCACCCCCCCACATGGAGGGGTGTACAGTCTTCCTAGGGTATACATCCGGCTGAAACCTTTGAATACAGAAGATAATCAGGCTCCACACCCAACAAGAATGGATAAAAAGAAGCAAGATTTCTAACCGGCTTCTGAAATGACATAGAGAATTCTATAACTCTCAAATAGAACTTTACAAGAACTGAAAGCCTAATATTAAGCTTTTGTATGGCCTTTTTTATTTCTTCACATCACACAGGGCATGGATTACTATGTCCAATTTGTCTGAAAGTTTTCGTAGCTCCTCTTTCAGACTTATTAGAAGCAATTATTTTTAAAAGATCCTTGTGAACAACATCTAAATTCTTGGTTGTTAAACTTGCTTGAAGATATGAATAGTTCAACAACTTGCATTCATCGGAAACACTTGTGTCAGTTGTGGATTATCTAACTCGCATATATTCTTGTTTAATTTTTCCATCAGACTGGTACTGACGAAAAGGAGTGGCTGGAAGATTTCTTCCAGGAACAAATGAAAGTTCTCCTATCGGTATTTTGACTGTAATTTTTGTATCTTATCTTGGCAATGTAATAGAAAACATACACAAATCTACAGACTTAGGGGTTCCATATACAACTTTTATTTTATCAATGCAGGCTGGCCAATCTGTATATTTTCCAGTATGGAAAATCTGGTTATTTCTGCTGGATTTGCAAGTATGCCGAGAATTTGTAGTTCGTAAGGAAGAGTGGCTTGGGGTAGAAGGAAGATGACCAAAGGAGAGTTGGTCCTTGGTGATTTGGAGATGTATGGGTTTATGAAAGAATTTCTTCGTTCAGTTTCCAACAAAGCTTGTTTATAAGTATGGTATTTATTTTCCCAAGAGGTTGGATAGGTTATGCTTGTCCAGTCGAATGTGACTGGTTGAGCATTGGAAAAATGATTTGTTTCTAATATACTATGCATGTGGGAAGATCTCTCCACAGAGGGCCTTAGCAATGGAATAGTGTCATTAGAGAATCTCACTATCACCATACAATTCAGTTGGCAAATGACGAATGAAACAGAGATATTGAATCCGCCGAGAAGAATGTAGGCTTTGAATATTCCCATCCATGAAGCTTATAGTCATCTTTGGGATGTATAGGTGGAAGTTTCCAATCAATGGACGAATGGGGTTCTGTAATAGAAATAAGTCCTCTAGAAGTAGTAGACTTAGATAGTGAAGAAGATATGTGGTCTTTAACCATATTACTTTTGCCTGAAGCATTATCAGTGGATATCTCTACTAAATTCACTTCATCCATCAAAGGATCCATTATATATAGATGACGGAGCAAACTTTGGTGAGAACTAGGAGAGAACTCTAAGGAAACAGCTACCCGATACAATTTCTAACTCATATTTAATTCAGGGCTTTACTACCTCACCTTCCAACTAAAATTCTCGGAGCATCATCATACAATAGAATTCTTTGATGAAATGAAAATGCATACAACTTGGAATTAGAGTAGATGCTTACAACGTTTCATTAACATAGCATTTGTGCCAATTGAACTAGGCTCTGATACAATCATGACTCCTAGATCGTTCGCTTATGCTCATACGAGTCAAACACTCAATCGGCTTACAGACTCTGCAACCATCGCAACTGAAGACAGACATTACAGACTCGATAGAAGACAAATACAAACTCAATATCCTAAGAGTCCCGCCACTTTAGTTTCACACATGCACATGCGCAAGCTTGTCGAACTCTGAACTAAGACTTGTCTTTGAATTTACTCAAGATGCATACATGATCGCACTAAGCGCAGTTGCAGGGCAAAAGCAGACTCAAGACTAACTCTGACTCTGAATGAGGAGAAGAGGTTTCTCATGGAATCTCATTGAGTCTCAATTATTCTTGGGGCTTTTGTCATCACGTAGTCATTTGGTAACGATGATATGTTAAATTAACAACTAGGGCCAAACTCCATGTGCGTCAGCTTATTTATGGCTGCTGATATTTTTATTGGATCCCTCTCGTCGAGAGGTGTAGGATTGATCCAAAGATCATCCGATTCCGATAAGTATTTATGGAGATATGAATTTATTTTGATTATCTAATTATTAATGAATTTAGACTTCTGTGATCCATAACATTAGTTTAGAGAATTTTCGGCAAAATCACATAATTAATCATTTGTCGATGCGTTTTGAACCAACCAGTGTGGTTCATCGTCAGGACAAGTTGAAGATCAAATCCAGCTTAGCATGTTTAAATAGTGTGTGCAGAGACTCCAACGGTTATAATGCCAACGGCTAATTTTGACCTAATGACCCAAGTTAGACCAATAATATTCCTGTTATATTTTTAATTAGTTTATATTCTAGGAAATGGTTAAATTCGGTAATTTATATAATAAATTATTCATTTGTTAATAAATAAAAAAAAAAAAAAAAAAAAAAAAAAAAAAAAAAAAAAAACATAACTAATTCATATTAAAATATTATCCTTGGTATGTCGTATATTCATCTAATAATAATAATATTTTTATTCTATTTTATCATTTATACCTAATGGCCCAATTAATATATTTTATAATCAATTTAATAATTTAAGTTTATTTATATTAAAATAATAACCCTAGTATATCATATATTCATTTAATAATACTAGTATTATCAAGCCGACCAGCTCTTATGTAGGCTCTAGAAGCCCAAACGTCATGTCTATTCAGCCTATATGTTTTTGGTATAAATAGATGAGGATTTGATGTCATTTGCACACACATTCTTGAGTGATCTCCTCCTCTCCACGTCTTGGGTTTTTGAAGAAGGAGTGAGAAACCAAGAATAATACATTGGCCTTATGGTGATGCCCTAGCCACAAGTCGATCTATGCAACAAACAAAGACACCTATACGTTGTCAAATGGAGATATCTCATAGGCTGGAATGGAAGACCTTATACGTAATTATGGAGACCCAGCCACAATCGTAAAGGCATCTAAACGCAGTAATTGAAGCTATCTTACACGTTCTTGAAGACTTCTTGTACGTTGTTCACAAGTCTTCTCATATGTTCTTCTGCTCCTGGAAACATATATATACACACAGTGAATCTGGTAGCGTGGTTACACAAGGCACGCAAAAAATCTGGTAGCATGGTTATACATGGAAACATATATACGCAATCTATATATGGAACCATAATAAATACCCTAAGCCGCAGTGAAACGCTAACCAATGTTATATACATATACGTTGTTCACATGAAGCATAACTCGGGTATCTGCTTTGCGTTGAGTAGCCGCAGCAATATGATGAAACCCTATACGTTGGTCATTACATATACACGCAACATACACTTGGATTTGGCAGCGTAGGTAACACACAACATAACACACAGCATGGCACGCAGGAACGCAGTCATGGCATGTGGATCTGGCAGCGTAGATAACACGCAACATGGCACGCAGTCATTGGAACGCATACATGACAACGCTGGATAGTATACGCTTATATAAACGCTGGACGTTGGGCAATAATGTAAACGTTGGACAGTCTTACATATACGCTGGAATCATGGTCTTATATATACGTTGGAATCATGGTCTTATATATACGCTAGAATCATGGTCTTATATATAGGCTGGAGTCATGGTTATACATATGCTGGGCAGTCAAACGTTGGTCAGCAAGACAAGGGCGCCACTATCATCAAGCAGCAGTAATGAAGAGGTAAACGCAGTCATGGTATTGGAGGAATACCAATACGCTGTGTATAATGGGATTGCGTAGAACTATAGCCTAGTTGCTTTGCTAGGCTGCAAGCCATAACAAGCAGCTAAGGCTGATATCAACAGAAGCAAATTGTTGCAACATGATGAAGCAACGACAAGGCAGAGGCAGCAGCATGATGGGCAGCACATCGATACATGGAGCAGAGGCAGCAACATGATGATGATGCACATTAGTTTGAGCAGCATGATGATGGATAAGATCATGGACATGGGCAGCACGATGATAATCATGATTAGTACAGCATGGTGCAGTATGCAGTGGTGCAACTAGAGGACCAAATGCAACACGATAATAGGAGAAGGAGTCACCTTGAGAATCAGTTGAAGCAGAATGTCTTCAACTAATCTCATCGTTATACGAAATTATCTATGCTAGATCTAGATAATTCAAAGTGTTGACTTCTGTTGTAAATGTACTCTCTCTCTCTTTCTCTGCTAAACTTTGAAGATAAAAGAAGATTTAATCAAAGGGTTTCCCCACACATTGTGGGGTTTGTCCCTGGCTTGCGCCACATCTTGTGTCCTCTTGTCTTGGCTTGTCTTCTGTGATTTATATTTATGTTATATCTGCAGTTTACTTTATGCTGATGTGATTGCTAATATGGAAAAGAAATTAAATAAATTGCTCTAGCATAGAACATACCTAAAATTAACATGATATCTGCAATGTAAACATTTGTCCATATATTATAACATATGCATCAATATATATAAAATGAAGAGTTTCTGTATAGCTCATACATGTTCTTATCTACAATATAACATACTTGGTCATGTCCTGCTCATGTTATTGGCTTTCATATTCAAATTGTAATCATTCTTTTATTTTTATCTCATTAATCATACCGATATGCATAAATGAAACAAAATTATAGATATCTTAATTCATATCATAATTCATGATTTAAATTTTATAGCAAGATTAATCAAATATTGAACTTCATCTTGGTATTCATAATTCAGTAAGGTTAATTTAAATAATATATTTCATCTTGGTATCCACGTACCAATAGAATTAAGCAAATAACATATATCATATTTCAGTAACATAAAAATTTACTTCTATATGTGATCCTTCCAAAATGGTTTTGAGTCTCTGATTTAAAGTAAAGTAAATATATACAAAATGTAGCTTAAAGTTCTACAAAATTGACACAAGTTAAGATATTTTTTACATGTGATTTTTGTATCTTCCCAAGTAGCCGATCCAGGGCTATACTTGTCCCATTGGACCTTAACTTGGTCTACCAAAAGATTCCTGAGATGTCGAACCCTACGTTCCAGTATACGTAATGGTTCGATCAAGATTATTCTCTCATCTGATACCTGCAGTTCCTTCCATTGAAAGTTATGAGATTTCTCAGTTATGTAATGCCTTAATACAGATACATGAAATACATTATGAACTTTATACAAGTGAGGTGGCAATGCAAGACGATAGGTGACAGGTCCAGCTTTTTCTAGGACTTTAAATGGTCCGATAAATCGGAGTGACAACTTTGTCCTTTTTCTGAATCGTATAGTGCTTTTATTTGGTTTGATGCAGATGAAAACCTGATCTCCTACTTCATGCTTCCTATCTGTCCTGTAAGCATCAGCATAACTCTTTTGTCTATCCTGTGCTTCTTTTAACCGTTGTCTAATTTGTTTTACCTGTTCCTCCATCTCTTGGATTAATTCTAGTCCTACTATCACCCGATCTTCTAACATGTCCCAACTTAACGGTGTTCTGCAAGGTCTATCATATAATGCTTCAAATGGAGGCATTCTGATTGAACTGTGGTAATTGTTATTATATGAAAATTCGACTAAGGATAAGTACTTTTCCCAGTGTGATTGCTAATCCATAACATACATCTTTAACATATCTTCTAGTACTTGATTTACCCTTTATGTTTGCCCATCAGTCTCAGGATGATAAGCTGTACTTAAATTTAGTTGAGTTCCTAAGGTTGATTGCATACAAGTCCAAAATCTTGAAGTGAATCACGAGTCTCTATTTGATATGATTTTCTTAGGTATTCCATGAAATCTGATAATTCCATTATAAATACTCAAGCTACGTCAACAACTTTGTAAGTATCTCTTACAGGAATGAAATGGGTGTTTTTCGTTAATTTATCCACTACCACCAAAAAGCATTGTGTCTTTGTGAAGTAAGAGGTAACCCAGTGATAAAATCCATAGAAATGATCTCCCATTTGGTCATGAGGTTGCAAGAGACCTGCTGGATGACAATGATCAACTTTCACTTGCTGACATTCAAGACATTTTGCAATGAATTGAACGATATCACGTTTCATGCCTGTCTAGAAGAAGATTTTTTTGGTATCAATATACATTTTCTTTACCCCGGGATGTGTACAATACACTGCTCTGTGGACTTCCTTAAGGATGGTGTCTCAGAGATCCCCATTATTAGGAATATACATCCTTCCATGAAATCACAAAATTCCATCATCTTCTAGTTCATACCCCTCAAACTTAGGTTCTTTTGACTTTTTACTATCAAGACAAGATCTTACCTTTAAATACCAGCTATCTCTTATGAGATGTTCCAGTACTCGTTGCCTTAAGTCTACTTTGATACGTTGCCTTAAGTCTACTTTGATAGGTATGAGGGAAAATATTCGAGGTCTTCTGCTTAAAACATCTGCCACTACGTTCTCTTTTCCTTTAATGTAAGATATTCCAAAGTCATATTCACTTAGGAATTCACTCCATCATCTTTGTCTAGCATTCAAGTCTCTCTGAGTAAATAAATATTGTAAACTTTGATGGTCGCTTTTAAGCATAAAGCTTTACCCTACTAGATAGTGTCTCCATATCTTTAAAGCTAGTACTACAACAGCTAACTCTAAATCATGAGTAGCATAGAGTTCTTCATGAGGCTCTAACTTTCTTGAGGCATATGATATTACTCCTCTATCATGCATTAATACTGCACCTAATCCTTGTTTGGATGCATCAATACATACAGTGAAATCTTTGTCCATATCAGGGACTCGCAAGAGTGGTGCACTGGTCAGCAATCTTTTAAGTTCAGAGAATGCTTTATTACACTCCTTAGTCCATTCATACCTAACACCCTTACGTTGGAGGGTTGTAACTGGCTTGGCAGTTTTGGAAAATCCTTTCACAAATCTTCGATAGTAACCAGCTAAACCCATAAAGCTTCGCACTTCATGTGCATTTTTCAGTATTGACCATTCCATGATTGCCTTTACCTTCTCAAGATCTACTGAGATTCCTTCACTAGATATGATATGACCTGAGTAATGAATCTTTTTCTAAAAGAAAGAACACTTGGATAACTCTCCATATAATTGATGTTTTCTAAAGCAGGATAATCCTATCCGTAAATGATCTTCATGCTCTTTCTCATTCTTGGAATAGATGAGAATATCATATAAGAAAACTTGTACAACAAAATTGACAACTACAGCAGCCATTCATTTCTACAGAATTTACACCATTAAAGTCAATTACAATCTATGCATAATTCATCAATTTAATTCATATTTTCATACTTGGTTCTCTGGTTTGATGTCAATTCCTTGCTGACAGTTCCTTGCTGATGTAGCTCCAATTACTTCCGATACCAAATGACTAAATCCTCCCAACCAAGCTGAGCACAGCCTTGGTACTCAGCTCCAAAATACGAGTATTTTGGTCCCCCGTGCCCAAAAGCCTCAAGAATAATTACTTAGTCCTGAAATTTCGACTCGGAGCTTCCGCTCAGAATTC
Source organism: Pinus taeda (assembly GCA_000404065.3). Taxonomy (NCBI): domain Eukaryota; kingdom Viridiplantae; phylum Streptophyta; class Pinopsida; order Pinales; family Pinaceae; genus Pinus; species Pinus taeda. The sequence continues at coordinate 67,606 of APFE030026489.1, forward strand.
AATCTCCCACTCTAAGTATCATTTTCCTTCCCAGCCAATCTCCCCTTCAACCTCAGGCTGCTTGGAATAAATACTCTTCGCAGGTAGTCACCACCTTCTTCCACCGCCTTCATTTTGATTTTATTCGACTTTATTTGACAAGGAAAGCTTTCATATGTAATGGGAGATGGGGTGTCTTTTTAGTTTGATATGATTGACGTAGTTATATTTAAATGATTTTTTTTACTTTTATAAAATTTAATTTATAATAATAAAATCCATAATTATATATATATATATATCAAATTTGTTATATTAATTTAAAACTTTAATATATATATATATGACTTATAACTCAACTCTATAATGATCAACATTTACATTAGAAGGATTGACATTGTAAATTTTATTTAACAATCTAGTACGTACAAAGTATTCAATATGTATATTTGAGTGTAGAATCTCTTTTCTCAATAATTTAGTATTTATTCTTTTTCATTTAATTAAATATTTTTCCTACTAAATATACTAGTGCGAGGCATGCGATGTGTGCATATGTAGCTATCATATGCATACATCGTATGCATGCTAATACTTTTTCGCTTATAGATCGAAATGGGTCATTACAGTCCCTTTCTCCCTCTGGGATAGGTCAAGCATATCATTGGTTGCTAAAACCCACCGCGTTGACCTAACCCCAGGTCCACTTGGTCCTGTGTGGTCCCATATACCATTAAGGATAATCATTCAAAGATCACTTGGAATCCAAGTCTTCACAAGAATTTTAGGGCTTAGGAACCTCCATTATAAGATACATACCTTAAACCTAAACTTTGAAATTCTCCTTAAGCCCTTCCTTAAGAGTCTTTCAATCTTGCACTCCAAAGCAAGCAAGCCACATATTTGAGCTTCTTGTGAATAGACTTCCAGGATCACCCCTCACCCTATCATTGGTCCATCCATTTCGTGGTCCTTACCATAATGGGTCTCCTCCCATCGGTGAAAGCCTGTAAAGAGTAGGGAGCCTTAGCCGAGGTGACAGTGAGCTATTACTCCATTGTTGCCCTTAACCTAGTAGTAGCCCTTCAAGGATCCCCTTTTAGAACCCCTACTAGTTTGAGCGGTAACAGGACAATAATTGTATATTGAATATTGTATATAAGAATTGAAGTGATGATGAAATTACAACTAAATGTCTTGTATATATACCTAGGCAGGTGCCCTTTCATGAGCGGTCATGTCCTTAGAGACATGCCTCTTCAATATTAACTACTCGTTAATTGAATATTATTTATGTTTATTATTGTTTACATTTTTATTATTTTTAATATAAATTATATTCATATCAAAAAATTAACTATGGCGTGGGTTAAAGATATCATTAGATTAATTATTTTTCTTGACACTACACTTGACACAGAGGTGTGTTTATAGCACCTTATCATAAAATTCCATGACAATAAGTTAATGCCCAATTTGGCAAAAAGGATTACCCTCTTTTCAAGGTCTGGGAAGTGGAGTAATAGGTTTTTATTGTTTACTCCTCTCCTTACATTCGAATGAATTTATTGGATCCTTTTGAGGAAGGTGATTTGTAGAAGTGCCAAAAGTTATATGGATCAGTATGAATGAAATCATAGAAGGATAAACTATAATGATTGAAAATTCATTAGTGGCAAATGTGAACCTCTTATCACAACTTGGATGTCAAATAAACATGAAATTACCCTAGAACTTTTAGGTTTTCCAACTTGAAATCAAAATATAAAAACAATAAATTTTAACTTTTAAGGTTCAACCACCACCCCAAGCAACTTATAGTGACACTATATGGGCCTCCTATAAACAATCCAAACACTTTGCCAACACCAAAATTTGAATCCTGTGCCAGACAAGGTAAGAAGTTCAATCCTCTCACCGAACCAAAATTGCTCCAATGACTTGTGCCAGAACAAGAAGTAGGGTGGGATCACCGCCACCGAAACTAGTCAAGAAGAGAAAGGGGTCTTAAATCGTTGAGAGCCTCAAGCTCAAATCCCATGATTTCCAAATGATTCTAACTCTCTTGTATTTATAGATTTCCTTCATGGGCTCCCAAATGTGAGGGCTTGTAAAAGCCACCCACAATTTGGGTTCTTTGCCCCAGTCGACTCAAGATTTTCAAAATGTTGCCCCAATATTGTGAAAATTGGGTTTTTCGAGCCTTTATCAAGACTATAGCCAACGCAGTTGGATAGGCCATTTCATCGTTCTGCATGCAAATAATCTATAGATGGCATTACAGAATTGTTATTGTTGAAATTTTATCATTATTACTTTTTATAATTTTAGAGAACTCAGCATCCTCCTATCCCCATGAATTTCCAAATTCTTCCCTAGAATTTGGAAGTGTTCACGCACATCTCCGTGTGCGTCTCCCCACTTTCGCACTCCTTTGCCCCAAAGCCTTGATGAAACATTGTAATACACCATATAGCCAATAAATCTGATGACCTGAAGTGATTAAAAAGACTTGAAAATTATACTGCCCAGCCATCTTGTAATAATGTCACTTTCCCCTTTGGCCAGCCAAGGGTGTAAACAACGAGGGTCATATAATATAACATGCGTATAAATGCCCTTAAATCTGCAACTAGTAAATAAATGGTCCATGGATATCATTCTAAGCGTCATGAAATGGTCCTCGGAACTGTATGGTGTAACACAATCAAAAATATAATGAAATGAAATGAAAAGTATTTGCAGAAAAAACTTAACACGTGCAGAAAAATATATATACTCTACAATCAATCAAATCAAAAATATATATACTATACAATCAATCAAAAATATATATATACTCTACAAGAAAAGTATTTGCAGAAAAAACTTAACACGTGCGTGCATGCAAGCTCGGGATGTTACTCTGAGCGCTTGTGCATATCAACCTCGCAAAATTCCAAACAAGAAGTAGAAAATTGAAAGAGGAGAATATTTAAAAAGAAAAAAGAAAATTTACCTCGAAAGCTTTTGGGCCCCCGCATCCCTTCTGGAATATTTAATTTCAGTAAACAACGGTGGGGCTGAAAATATCCTTTTTAAATTCACGAATGCCCCATTGTCAAACCCCGATTGCCTGCCTTCCAAAGCTTTTGGATTACCAATACTGGAAACCTGGGCAGACCTCAATTGCGCTATGGTTGCCATCGTCGAACATTCGAACTCGATCGAGAGCAGAACACGACGAGATCTTCGAGTAATAGAGCGCAGACGCGGGATCGGAAAAGCAATGATTGGTAGTGGACAAATTCATAGAAACGACAAATGCTCGCATCTTCGGGAAATGCATCACCTAACCGGATAAAAAGTTAGAATAGTTGAGTTGATAGCCGAAAATCTCAATTTTCCGTAAAGCTATTTCCGAAGCTGAATTTTTTCGGGTGGGTACAACTGCGTTTGTAATATTTTGGGAAGCGGGTTATGATGTGAGTTATTTTACTTTTGACGGAGTGTAAACTATGATGTGGGTTAAATTTTTAATAAATTTGAGGAAGAAATTTAATTTGAAAATAGGCAAGTTGCATGAGAAGTGGAATGTTGGAAATGTGAATACACAATTTTAAATGGTTAAAAGTTTTGTTTAAATTTATAAGAAATGAGTAAATGGAAGAGAGTAAAATTGTTAAAAGTTTTGTTTAAATTTATAAAAAATGAGTAAATGGAAGAGAGTAGATCGCTTAAGGTTGTTTTTAATGATAGATTGTGCTAAGATCGAAAAAAATTGGATACAACAAAATAACAAATGATTTAGTAAATGGAGTATTTGATTGAACATGTGTCTCATAAACAGCAAAGATATAAAAGTTTTTGTTATGAAAAAGTTCCACAAGCTTACTTGAGATATTGAGCTAAGAAGAAAGAAAAAGTACTATATTGAAGTGTTTAATCTCGCTCATAGTCATCAACCAAAAGCATACATAGAGGCCAATATCTCTTGGGGAGCCAAAATTCTTATTGCTCAGTTAAGGACTAATTCTCACCAACTCCATTGTGAAACAGGGTGCTCGAAAAGGCCAAAAGAAATGTGGAAGGAAAGAGTATGCATTTTTTGTTCTTCCGGCAAAGTGGAAACAGAAAAAACATTTCATTTTAGAATGTGAGGCCTTTAAAGACAACAGGGAATGTTATGCAGATCTCGAAAAGGCCAAAAGAAATGTTGAAGGAAAGAGTATGCATTTTTTGTTCTTCCAGCAAAGTGGAAACAGAAAAAACAGTTCATTTTAGAATGTGAGGCCTTTAAAGACAACAGGGAATGTTATGCAGATATGTCAGTGGCTAGCTCTTGGATAATCTATTTAGTGAGAGGTTTGTCTAGAAGCTAAGAGCATTTATTTTGAAGTTTCACAGAAAAAGGTTGACTACAGATGAAGAAACAATCTGTTCCATAAGTTATCTTTAACCTCGTGGATGTTAAAATAAGTTTTTCTTTTTTATTAGAGATTACAATTTATTTAAATAATTTTTGAATATTAGTTTAAATAAATTTTACAATTTATTTTAAATAATTTTTAATATTATTTTAAATAAATTTGAAGTTGGGAAGCCAAGGGTAAGATATTTCATTCTTTAGAATATATTAGATTTTTATTATATTAACATAATAAAGATGTTATTTTTAATAATAAAAATAATAATAAAAGTTGTTATATAATATATGAGAATTTATTAGGGTAATATAATTAATTCTATTTTCAATTTTAAAATTAATCTTTATTATATTAATATAATAAAGATTTTATTTTTAATAATAAAGGTTGTTATATAACCCGGATGCGGGTGCCACCTTGTTAGACGGAGGCCATGTGCCTGCCATGAGTAGAGCCCTGCGAGAAGGCCACTTGACGACGGGCAATGAAGAGCATTAAAGAGGCATTCAATGGCATTCAATGCCATTCTCACCATCTGTCGTCCCAAGGAATTTACATAGGGACCGGAAGAATGACCAGGCGCGAAAGGTTAATGACGAACTGTCTGTCTAAACAGGCGCGGAATAGCTGCTCAACTCAGCACGTAAATGGATGTCTGTTGAGGGAGAAGGAGGGTGGTGGAGTGGGTAAGCCCCTGCGCAAACCCAGGCTCTGGGCAGGGAAGCAAAATTACTTACAGTATCGAGGGAAGATTGAGGTAGGCTCCTTCCTGATTCTACACATCTCGGAGGTAAGAACATCTCAATTCCCCAAGGCGAAGGGGAATAAGGCAAAGCCTGAAGTTTCAGGTCAGCAATTAACAGCGTTGGAGCAACACAGGCTTGAGATGGCTCCTAGGTATCGCGCCACGCCACGCCGTGGGCGGAACCACGGTCAGAGGGGGCATCTTGGAGGCAGAGGAGTTCACAGCCCGCGGCATGTCTCCCCGCTGGCTTATGCCTCGCCTAGCTCTCCTGGGTCTGAGGATTCAGGTAACGACATCAGCAATACGGTGCAGACAGTCAAGTTTAAGTACCACCGACACACTAACAGGCCTATAGTCTCAACGTTAATCACAGTGGTCTTCGCGGAAGAAGACGAAGAGGAAGAAAGCGGAAGGGAGGTATCAAATGAGAAGGAGCCAAGTACAAACAATTCCTCTCAGAGCAGAGGCGAGGACGACAGTTCTTACCTCCCTTCCTCATAGAGCAGGCTCGAAGAGGAAAGTACTGGCGTTCAATCGGAAGAACAGAATGAGATCCTCCGAGAAATTGGCAGTATAATGGACATGGAAATTACAAACTTGGTTCAGCATTCGGTGACGCCCCTCCAAGCAACGAAAGCTCCAGAGCATGGCAAGGAACCTGGCCGCGTCTTCGGCAATGTCCTCTACCCAATACTCCCGCCAGGAATTCATAGGCTTGAGGACATACCGGCTGGTATGGAAGTGGTATGCGAACCAGACCCAGAACGGGAAGCAGCAGAATGGGAGGCAGAGCATCGGGCTGCAGAGGACCAGGCGGAAGGCTCCAAAAACACAAATGACAATCAAGGCAAGGCGGGTAAGGTCTAAGACATCGGTTCTGGTGATTATGAGTCTGTTTTTGATATGTTTTGCTACCAATGCACGGTTCGGGAGAAGCGCCCCGTATGCGGCAACCATGACGAGGTGTCATCAAGCCAGCGACCTCTCCAGTCTTGCAGGCACCTATGCTCTGTTTACTTTGATTATGCTTCTGTTTTTGTTAAAATTCCAAGCTATTCTGTACAAATCTCTAGTCTGGAATCGCTCTTTTGAAGATAGCTATTATGTCACTGTCTGTTACAGTTTTGAACAGTTTAAGTATTGCTATCAGGTCCTCCCTTCTAAGCAGGGCAGATTTTGTATGGAAAAACTTGACAGAGAGCTGTTTAATCGCTCTCAGAGGCATCGCCCTCTTGTACATATTTTTTCTACTTTCTTAATATAATTAGTTTAGCATTGGCCCAAAAAAAAAAAATAATAAAATAAAATAAAAAATAAAGGTTGTTATATAATATATTAGAATTTGTTAGGTTAATATAATCCATTTATTTTCAATTTTAAGATGTACTAAAATTTCTAAAATTAAAATCTTATTGATTGTCTTAAGAGGCGTTAAGTATGGTCTGCGTGGGGTAGCTCAATTGGCAATGGTCATGGAACTAAAGTCTCATCGAACCAGAAGTTTTGGGTTCAAATCTTGTGCTATCCCCCAATCGGGGTGAGAAGTTGGACATGATGAGGATGTAGTCCTACCAAGCTTACAAAAAAAAAAAAGGCGTCAAGTATGGGGCGATGTAGTGGTGTAAATGTTTGTTTGCAAATATTTACCTATCGATTTAAAAAGAAACTTTTGTCTAGTCGAACAACTCAATTAGTGATTGAAGTGGTGTGAAAAGCGTGCAAATTAAGATATCTAGGGTTCAATCCCCCAATTGTGACTCAGTCAACTGAGAGTAGGATAGGTTGTAGGCCCCTATAGCTATATTAGTAGCAACCAGAATCGACCTCGTGTCACGCGAGTATGAGACTGACCCAGTTGTTAATTCCTCTCAGTTAAAAAAAAAAAAAGGAAGAAGTTTTTAGATAAAAGAAATCATAATATACATATCATAGTAAAATATATAACATATAAATAGTCGTTATAAATTAAGATCCATTTTACCATATAAACTAGCCTAGATCCATGTTAACTCTGGATCTACCAAGCATCGAGAGAGATCAAAACTCTTGAGGTGCAAACATATTTTAGAGTGGAAAGAGATTTAATCCCTCTTGGGACTTGGTAGATCCAACAGTTAAGATATACATATATCATTGGCAAAAAAATGGGTTTTCAAAACCTAGAGCCCAAAAATTGTCAATGGTAAATTGACTATTTTACCTTAATTTTATTTTAATCATTAAAATTATTATTATTTTATTTTAATTTTATATAATTTGAACCATTTACAATTATTAAATAACATAATATGATAGCACCCCTTGTTCGGGGTGTGATACCACTAGAGGCCTGCTTGGGCTTGATTGACATGACAAAGCTTTTATTGTTTTGGGACGGTGGGTAGTATCCTCCACACCCTCACATGCGTATTCACTATGATAATATGCAGTGTCACAGATCTTGGCAGGTCCACGACGTGAAATTTGGTAATCCTTGGCGCCAACAGGTAGTGGGAGCAAAGGTGAAGTTAAGACCATATATCCAACGTATAAACTCGAGTTCTCAGCTTCTTAAGGAGCCTAAGTTTGTTGGTTACAGGTTCACCGCGTCGGGAACGTGAGAGGAATACCCAATTGTTGCCTGTCTCTACTCAAGGTTGGTGTATAAAGTCTGGTATGTTATAATGCTATCCCTGTATCCTGGGTGGGGGGCTGCTACTCGAGATAAACTTCATGCCCGGAGGGCAACAAAAACACTGGTTAAATTAACAATTTTTGTGATCGGAAATATAGGTCTTCTTGGTTATGTAATGTCGATTTCTATATTTTTTGGCAATATTCTTTCTCACATAGGCATGTTTACTCATTTCCGGTTTTTTATCGTGATGTTTTCTATGCATGTTGATAATTGGGTTTCCCAATTTAAGCCTGAATTATCGGGGCGAGCCTTGTGGAGAGCAAGGGTTTTGGAAAATGATCAGGGTCAAGTCTACAAACTCAAGGCTCAGGGGGGTATGGGGGACACCGTTTTTATTCTGGTGATATCTCCCACCTATGGAGGGTTATTAATTATATATGCTTGCTTGCTCAGGTGGTGGAATTCTTAAGGGACGCAGTGTTGTCCGACGTTGCATTCGTTTTTTCGGTCATTCATTAAGTTAATGCTTATTTTTCGGGTGGTTCTCTGTACAAATTATATTCCAGGTCCGCCTACGATGTCTTTACTTTTGCCCTATGTATAGTGGGCTAGGTCACAAGTGCAGGAAAGTAAGAGAAGGGTGAAGAAAGGGGGCCCGACCTTGGCAGATATGGTGAAATCTCAGCCTCGCGGTGGAGCCTCGAGTCGAGGCGGAAGAGGTATAAGGCACCAAGAAGATTAATGAAAAGATGTATATATATCTTTTGGTCGAACTGAGCAACATAGGATCGTGCAGCAGAGGAATGAGCAGCAGGAGACTTCGCGGCAGGTGACTGCGCGGCAGGGGACTGCACGGTAGGGGACTACGCAGAGGTGGACTACGCGGCAGGGGACTGTGTGGCAAGGAACTGCACAGTAGGGGATTGCACGGCAAGGGACTGCGCAGCATATGGGTCGAGAAACAAAATTTGAGAATCTTCAAGCCATGGTTAAGGCTTACTGCGAAGGGACCCTGGCGTAAGTGAAACAATTGATTGCAAACTAGGAGGCAGAGTTGAATTCATAAGTTGAGCTTGAACCACCAGTCAAAGTCTAGGAGAACTAATCACGAACCCTGGGTACATGCGCGACCGTCTCACCCTGTTCAAACAGTCCATTCATCTTTACTGATTAATGAAGTGCATTGTAGCCAAAGCAATGGTTGCAACCACCAACACAACGACGCACAGTGAGGCCGAGCCAAGTCTACAAGACATTCAAAATGAGCTCCAACTTATTCAACGTCAGTTGCAGAATCAGAACGCCCGTCTGGGCCGCATCAAGTGGCATATCCCATGTCTGCCGCAATCTAAATTACCAGTATCTAGTACTAAAGATCCTACTCTGGTGGAATCGCCGGATGATTAATGGGTCGAAGCTATGACTGTTAATTTTGGCTTATTTTTTGTTGTTTATGTTGGGTAGCATTTATGTTTTCAGTATGATGTTTATTAGTTGGTTTCCATAATATCTTCCTTATAAGGTTTTGCTAAAAAGACTCAAACTATTTATGTTGTGGATGGCTTATAATGTCATTCGGTGGCCAACAAACCTGGTTTCCCACTTGGCAGGTTGTGACACCAAACGACCCATATATTTGTAACATGCTTGTTTATAGATGAATGAATGAAAGGTACTACTACGATTACAAACAAAAAAACATAATATGGTAGCACATATAATATATCTTCCATACTAGTCTAGAAAGCGCCTCTAGGCACAAATAACATTTAAATATATCTCTAAATTATATAGTTTTGAAAAATACAAAACAATAATCAAAATTATATGTCCGCTTGGGGTAGCTCAATTGGCAATGGCCATGGAAATGAAGTCTCATCGAACCGGATGTCTTGGGTTCAAATCTTGTGTTATCCCCCCCATCAAGATGAGAAGTTGCACATGATGAAGATGTAGTCCTACCAATCTTACAAAAAAAATAAAAATATCTAAAACCATTTCAATATTTCTTTTGCCTCAACCAAACCTTTCCAAGAAATTAAAGCATGAAGAGCACACAAACCTCATTGATTTTCTCAATTAACCATAATTTTTAAAGGACTTGTTGACGACAATTTCACGTGGATGGCAATTTTCTCGTCAAAATTTGGTGATTTTTTTTCAAAAAATATGAAACTGGTACTGTTTGAATTGTTTTTGTAATAGTGGAAATGGATTCAACACCCTTAAGAACTCTCGGAGCACCTAAAATTCTAAAACTTGACAGTTGTAGCTTGGATTTCCAAAAAAAATTACTAGATTTCGTCAAAATTGTACCAAAAAAGCCATTTTATTCCAAGTGAAAATGCCATCTTTGTAGATTAAGTTATTTTGAAATAGATCTCCACATTATATTTATTTTCTACATTATTAAGATTAAATACAAATTAATAGTCCAAACAATTATAGTACACCATTTTAACTTAGTGCACGTTTACCTAATTATGTTTACATTTTCTGAAATCAAAATTTCAAGTACAATTTCTAAATGTATTCCCAAATTTTGTCTATATCTGCAAATGATTAACCCTTAATGCAAAATTGTGACAAATGCACATATTGTACACTCGCTCTTTGATGTAAATAACCATTCACACCCTGTTATGTTAAATTAATGTATGATTCATTAAAAATGTCGTAGTAAATTTTGTTTTTAAGAAAGAATGTTTACTCTCAAATTTGCATTCATAAATGCAAATACAAATTTCCAGATACTTTTACCCTTAAATAACTTGTTCATTGCAAGAATTATTTTCAGAGATTAACATTAGTAGATCTGTAATATCCCCAATTTTGTGAGCAAGGGAATTTCACCCAATTTTGGTAAATATTAATTAAAAGGGGTAACTAGTATTTTGGAGAAAGGAGTCAAGTCTTATTTTATTGTAGATTGGCGGCAAATTATTATTTTATTAAAATGGCAGAAAAAGTAACTAAGCGGGAAATAGCCCCCACTAATAAAATAATATAAAAAAGAGTCTAGAAGAATGGAGAGAAAATATAAAAGGAGGAGGGACTCGTTTTGTGCATCATCTTTTGACTATTACACTTAACACTTCATCTTCTCTTGGAGTTGTTTAGCACAAGGGTAAAGTGTTGTTTAGCATAAGAATTCCAGGCGGAATTCCACCCCATCTTCAGAGGACTTCGAGTGCCTCCTGTTGAAGGCTCAAAAAATCGAGACTCCAACAAGGGGGATAACCACCCGATTGGACCTTGGGATAGCTTCTTTTCTGTTTGGAATAGTGGCTCCAACTGGGGATGATGGGACCAGTTTTCCAATCTATTTATGATGTTTGTGCTAACGAGATGATATTTTTCTTTTTTGGGTTTTATGGGGTGAATACTTATTCTAAACTTAATCTATCTTCTAACTATCATGTGCAATCTATCATAATCAAAGAAAACATCTAACTTTAAAACTATCCCAGGAGTAACGCTTATATATGCAAGCTATAATGATTTCTGAAAGTAATTGACAATGAAGATCGTTCAATTACGATAAGAAGAGAATCCGTTTAATAATGATCATTTCGTATAAAAAGTTAGCCGAAACGATATGAGAGATATATCGCATAAAGAGTCATTCACATATTCAGCATAAAGAATAAATCATCATCATACAAAAGTGCAATAATGATAACTAAGAATTTAAACTTTCATACATAAATAATCGAAAATGATTTATTGCTTGATACACAAGTAAAAAGCATTAATAGATAGAAGTACCTTTTGTAATACGTCCTACTCATGTGCTCCAGCAATATTGATCTATCTTCAAACCATTTAACATCAACAAAAAGTACAGAAGTGCAATTTCAGTAGCAAATGCTAAACTCAAGTAGAAAATAAATCTCGTTCCATTAATTTTACCAAAACCTCCTCAAAGGGGGGCAGAAGTGCACGTTCTAAAGAACATTTTTGATAAAATTTCTGACCTCTCTCTAAGTGCATGAGAGAGGTTTAAATACTAATCTATGAAACTTAAAAATAGAAATTACAAAAATAGATGAGGAGGTTTAAACAACCTGCCTCATTTTAAGCGAAAATAAACAAAAACAAAAATAAATATGTCTATAACTAATCCTGCATTTGGTCCTTGAGATCGCAAATATCCAGCAAAGGTTTAAGGAGTGTTGGTTGGCCGACTTCAGCTTTCAGTTTTCCTACGAATACAACATTGGTGAGTGTTGGCACCATTTTTTCAGTGGAAGTAATCAGGCACCTCAAGGTCATCCATTGGTTGTGTGGTTTCACTAGATATTGCTAGTACGCCTCCCAGTTCAACTTATTTACCCGTCTGTTTGCCTCTGCTCTTTCCTCCACTATCTATTTCCATACTTCTTGAAGTTGTTCTACCTTTGGAAGAAAGCCAGGTGTGGTTTCTACTACTAAATTAGCATTGTGTAGATTTTCATTCACACATTCGATGACACTATTTGTTGCTGCTGCCACATCCTCCATTGCCTACTCTACCTCTCTGAGCTGAGAATCCCATTTCGCAAATAAGATTTATTTATGTGATTCATCTAATTTGGGCATATCTGCTCTTTTCCCATCTTCGGATTTGTGTCAATTTAAGAAGTCTGAAACTTTCTTAAGGATTGTATCATATTCAAGTCATAATTCCACATCTTGATTCGTTATGTTATTGCTCATTTCATAGTGATAATTCCACTGTGAAATCTTTTGGCATAATAATTCTTTCTGGTGTAAAAGTTGGGAATTAAGGCCAAGTGCTTCTGTGGCAAACTGTTCATTCTTGGGATCATATTTATGCAGTTATGCTATGCTCTATAATTGCGCTTCTTTACCTGCTAAACTGCTCTGATGTGCCAATTGCATCTGCTGAAACTCTTGTTGAAGTTTAGCCAACTGCATTTCTGCTTGTTTGTTGATATTGACCTGTTGTAGCTGTTGTTCTAATAACAAAATCTTATTTTCTTTTTTCTTTAAGCAACAGTTGTACCTATGTTGCCTTGTCAATGGTTGCTAAAACATATGCACCTGCGACCTGTGAGAGTCTAGTGAGGTTAGCCGTTGGATCTGTAGATGGGTCTTTCCAAAGAATATCTAGAGGTTCATCCTCAGGAGTGAGCACTAAATCCAACTTTCTTTTCTTTCTTTGTCTTCTAATGACGGCTTTGTGTTGAGGGCTGTAGAATACATCTAGAGTAGGAATTTCCTCTATTCTCAATACAATCTCAGATGTGGGAGCAATGGGAATATGCTCTGTTTCCTTAGTGCTAACAACTCCTTCTGTTACCATTTTTGTAGTCATTTCTTGTTGGTTTGTTGGTGGCTCTGCAATTTGTTCTTTCGTATTGAGTCTCTTATTGAAATTTTCCCACTCTTCTTCTAAATCGGTTACAAGCGGCTTCGCTTGCTTTGTAAGGGAATTTGAGGCTTCAACTTGTTTTATGAATGAAGTCTATTGATCAAACTTTGCTGTGGACTGGGTTGTGTCTTTAATTGACTCCTCACTCTTGCTGTGTTCATTCTCTGATGTTTTCTCAGACTGATCTACAGACTTTTCTGAGGATTCATTTCCAAAACTTGTTTTGGACTTTTATTTTGAGTCTCCCTCTATGCTTGCACTAGCAGTAGGATCTCTCATTGGCTCAATGAGTAGTTGGTCCAATGGAACCTTAGATAACCTCTTTTTTATGTAATTATCAAATGTTTGGAGACCTTCTTAATAAAAAAGTATTTGTGCCATATGCTACACTTCTTTGAAGGTGTTTTTTCTGCAGGAAAACATCATCAAAAGGGTCTTTTTCATGGGTAAATATTCTTATTTTGACCATTGCGTTAAAATCTTTTATAATACCAAAGGGATCATATTGCCTTCCCGGGAACTTGGGTAATTGTAAAGATAATACATTGTCAACTTCTTTGAAAGCATGTCCTAAGTCATGCAATGCAAATACTCCACATGTTACAGGAAATTGAGGCCAAATGGCCTTCTTGGAATCTTTCAATATCTTATTCATTCATCCCTTGCTGCATGTTTGATAGGCTATTTCCCTAGCCATTAGTTTGTCTGGGACATAAAAAGTTAGAACATGGGGCGAGGCAATACTGTCGAACACTCTCATATATGTGAATAATTCTTCCCCGAACCATTTGGCTACGCAGAGAATATCTACTTCAGCGTCTTGGGAGAACCTAGGGGCATCTCGGTTGTAAATCTTTTCGTGAATCAGAAGGATAACTCTGTGATAAATCTTGAAGAAGTGTGGTGCCAAATTAGATTCCCGCATGATTTTATGATATTGAATAGGAAGTGGATTTTGAGCAATCCACTTCCATCCCATAAAAGGAAGCTTGGAACCAAAACAAATAGCATCCATAACATAGGTGCTCATGAAAAATGGAGGGTAAAACCTCGAAGCAATACTCTTTTTTCTTCTGTACTCTAAAATTGCAGTAGTTGAGTTATCAGATAAGATTTGAGCCCAATTCATTACTGTAGTGTTGACGGCTGCATCTATTACGGGTAACCATTTGGACGAAAATTTGGTGTTGTCTAATTTACCAAACAATCTACATAACATAGCAGCATCAAAACAGAAAGGGGAACTAAGAGAACCGGTGGTGTACATACTGTTCTTGTCTTTATTGAGTCTTTCTTCGTTGTTTGACCAATTCTTCATGCATTATGCCAGGTCTTCATTTTCCTTGGCGAACTTCTCGACAAATTTTCTGTTGTAGATGGCCTGCAGCTCTGGTAAATGGTACATGAGTCTCAGGTTGTCTGGAGTAAATGACCCGATGAATTCTTGACTTACTGTCTTGAATTCTCTGTCTGATATGTCCACATTGTCTATGATCCACTTAACCATGTCAGTATAAGGAAGTATCTTTGGTCTTGCAGCAATGCCATGCAAGAATGAGCATGCAAGATCAATCAGAGTAGCATTAGAAGGAACATGTCCATCCACTGTAATTGTTGTTTCTAGAATTCTTGGTTGTTCTTACTCTAATAGCTGATACATAGTTTCCCATGTGGAAGTCCTTGCATCTCGATTACAAGTAGTATCTGTGAACAAGGGGGTCATCTCTAATTTCTCAGAAGTGGGTGCCTTTCCTTTCCCCACCATTTCTTCGAATGTCATGCTCTGTGTCTTCTTCCTGAAAGTTACAAGAGGAGAGTAGAATAGGATAAAAATGATAGTGAATGCAGAAATTAATCAATAAAAGGACGAAATAAAGGTGACGGAGGGTTTTAATTCTAAATCACGTTAGAAGATATCAACTTGTGTCAAATGGCCTTTCATACCTGATCGTAATCATTCTTTTAATAAATGTCCACTAATGAATCGTTATCCTTAACTTAATATCCATCACTTCACCTTGAAAGTTGGGAAGTACTCTCCTAAAACCATGAGCCCTTTGAGTTGCGATAAAAGCGATTTGCTACGCAATATCGCAGATAGTTATATCGCAAATATCGTTTAAGTTTAAGACTTACTGTCATGTGAGTTGATGCGATATGTGATATGCGAGATGCTATCACATTTCGCAATATTTGGTTATGCTTTATTGATTTGCGTTGCATAGTTGAAACTGCGATGCGAGAAGATTATAGGAGTTTTATGATTTCACATTTTGTGGATCGCGATTGCGTGAGGTAACTTTTATAAGGAAGGTCTGTCATAATCATTTTTGCGATCCGAGAATAATCCTCTAAAAGCGGGTCTTATCAAGGATTATTTTAATATTCACGACTTTCCAAGTATAAAGTTACTTTAAGGTTGTTTTGATTATGTGGCACTTATTTAAGAAACTCCTCGTTTGTGAAGTTTTATACGCTAAAGTATGAAAAGGCAAAATTTTCCATGATTTTACAAGTTCCATTTTGACATCTTATTTTATTCTAAAAATAAAAAGGCATGACTAGATGCTAAGATTGATTTTTTTTTTGGAAGATTCCCCATTTATTAATGTTATTACTAATACTAGTAAATGGGGGGGTCGTTAATAAGCACAACAGCTCCCTAGTTGGGAATTTGGCGAGTCCATTGTTGGGCTTTCATAGGGCTTCATTGACAACAATATTCCCAACTTTGTGTATTTCCTGGGCGTAGAGGCAATTTGAGTTATTCATTGTGGTCTAGCATACAATGAGTTAGAGTTTAGGTTATTTGCAAGAAGATTTTCCTAGTTGGAGCTAACAATTTTGTGGTGATTTTGCAGGGATAGAGAGTAACAAATTTGTGGGACGAAATTCTCTTCATTTAGAAGTGTGCATTGGTTTTTGTTTAGCCTACACAAGGGAAGAAGGGAGAAGAATTGTGGAGAGATAAGAGTCGAAGATTGGAGGTATACCTCAAGGGAGAATTTAGTCAGTGGTATATTTGGGCCTAATTCTGTGATATCAAATTGTTGGTCGTTTTCAGGACAAATTAGGCGATTTGCACTTATTAGGGGTCACCGGGGGTCGGTGGATTTAGCCCACACCCTTTCTAGGTTTTTGTGGGTTTGGTGAGAGGAGTCCAAGGTTAATTTTGTAGAATTTTATGGGCAGTATTTCTAGTAGAAATCGGTGTTCTAGTTAGCAGCCAACAACATAAATTATTGGAGAAGGGCGCAGTTCACTTCGAGACCATTTCCACCACTTGGGGTTGTGATATTTTTATGGGTTATTCTGGGCTCCTTGAGAGGAGGCTCTAGTTAATTTCCTGGAACTTTCAGATTAGTTTAAAGGGTCGAAACACCAATTCCATTCCAGCTAGTAGTAGTAGAATTTACTGGGTCAGCGCAGAGACTTGGGGAGAGCAGTTTCCAGTACTTAAGCAGCTCCATTTTCACCTAGGACTTGACTAGCTTGTTGTAGCAAGCCCAGGTTCCTCTTCTTCATTTATATGTACCTTGTTTTCTCAGTTAATAAAATGGCTCAAATCTTGGTACAATTTGTCATTATATTGGTGTGTTAGTTTTATGGTTACATGTTTATGCTTTATTTGTTGTTGTCACTTAATATTTCCCACTAGAAATATTACAGTGGTATCAGAGCCATGATTTTGGCTAGTTGTGAGCCTTAAGCCAAGTGATGAAAAGACTAGAATAAAAAGCTAAGAAATCATGGGATCCAAAGAAAGGTTAAAATCAAACAACATGGAAGTAACCTTGAGTGAGGTGATTAGGATGCAACAAATGATGATTGAAGTGGGGGAACAATTAATTCATACCACCTGGGAATCAGGACCATTATTAATTATACAACAAATCCAATATGCCCTAAATTATGGATAATGCATCAAGATGGTAAGACATGATTGTAACTGATGTGGAGTTATTGGCAGCAAATTGAAGGGCATACTAATCATTGGGACATGACATTCAGGTGTCCCTCTCCTTTTCAGCGTTCGGTGAACTAAGATACATGCACAAATCAGCCGGAATTCAATGGAATTATGCAAGGATGATGAGGAGGATCAAGGCAGAAGATGGAAAAGTGGTTGAAGGGGCCATGTTTGGTAAGGAGAAAGTTGAGCATACACCCGTTGATGAGATGTCGACAGTTGATGAGGTACTCAACGTTGTAACCGAGTTTTCAGGTGATAGCGGCACACCATAGGTTGATGAGGTGTCGAGAGACATATCCACCGTCGATGAGGAGCTGGAAGGTACAGAGGCATCCATATCTATGATAGAGGCATCCAGATCTATGTGGTCATGATGGAGAAGGATGTGTAACCGTCCTTGGGGCTAGACATTGACAAGGGGCACCATAGAGAGCACACGTTGAGATTTCAACACAGTTTGCTTTAGAGGCACGCTGATGGGGTCCACAACGTTGTTATCTCACCCTTATGCATTGGATAGAGAGAGGCAGAGTTGTCAATATAATTCATAGGGGTGAACGAGTCAGCAGGGGCCAACGGCTTGAGTTGAGTATGGCACAACATCAGCATGGAGGGTTTGTCCCATACACGGGAGATTGTACATTCAATCCCTCCTTTGGGATTGGATGGCAAGAGGAACTAAGCTGGTACTCGATGGATTAGGTTAGGTGGTTGGGTACATCT
The DNA here is from genome assembly GCA_000404065.3 of Pinus taeda. Classification (NCBI taxonomy): domain Eukaryota; kingdom Viridiplantae; phylum Streptophyta; class Pinopsida; order Pinales; family Pinaceae; genus Pinus; species Pinus taeda. Next base: position 85,426 of record APFE030026489.1, read on the forward strand.
ATGGTCGCATTTCAGCAAAGGTTGTGGTTTACTAGAGGGGTATAAGGGCTAGATTGTTGCTGGGATCCAAGTGGGATTCCATGTCATAACATGGGCTTGGTTAGTTATGGGATTAGCAATGTGATGGATCCAATGACTAAGCACCCACACACTTTCATCTCTTCATCTGCACTAGTGTCAGGTTAGAGTGATAGGGGGCAGGCATACTTCGCAGGTTGTCCAGAGATATTGGGTGTACATGGGATTGTGGGATGATCAACATACTCCGACAAGGGCTAGTCGGAGGAAGTGCCATCAGTAGGCCATCAGTAAGGGCATTGTATGGAGGCAATGCTTTCTTGTTGGCACATTGGGCACGTGAGCTATTGAGGATAGGTGGAGGTGCCATCAGTAGGCCATCAATCAGGGCATTGTATGGAGGCAATGCTTTCTTATTGGCATATTGGGCACATGAGCTATTGAAGCTAGGCACATTAGTATCATTTCTATTAGCATGTAGTGGATTCACTATGACGAAGGCATCTAGATCTATGTGGTCGTGATGGAGGAGGATGTGCAACTATCCTTGGGGCTAGACATTGACGAGGGGCAACATAGAGAGCACATGTTGGGATTTCATCACAGTTCGCTTTAGAGGCACACTAATGGGGTCCACAACGTTATTATCTCACCCTTATGCATTGGATAGAGAGAGGCAAAGTTGTCAAGAAAATTCATAGGGGATGACCAAGTCACCAGGGGCCAACGACTTGAGTTGAGTATGGAACAACGTTAGCATGGAGGGCTTCTCCCGCACACGAGAGATTGCACATTTAATCCCTCCTTTGGGATTGGACGGCAAGAGGTACTGCATTGGAAGCAGGGTAGGTGGTTGGGTACATCCATGGCTGCATTTCAGCAAAGGTTGTGGATTACTAGATGGGTACGAGGCCTAGATTTTTGTTGGGATCGAGATGGGATTCCCCATCACAACATGGGCTTGGTTAGTTATGGTATTAGCAGTGTGATGGATCCGGCGACCGAGTGCCCACACACTTTCATCTCTTCATCAACACTAGCGTCAAGTTAGAGTGATAGGGGGTAGGTGGACTTCGTAGGTTGTTCAGGGATATTGGGCATGCATGGGTTGTAAGATGGTCAACATACTTTGGCAAGGGTTGGTCGGAGGAGGTGCCATCAATAGGTCATCAGTCAGGGCATTGTATGGAGACAATACTTTCTTATTGGCATATTGGGCACGTAAGCTACCAAGGCTAGGTATAGTATTATCATTTCTATTACAATGTAGTGGGTTCACTATTGAGGAAGTGGTGCACAGAGTCGTGCCACAGAGTTCAGTGTTATGCCGAGGAGCATAGAGGCGCACAAAGGAGTGTCGTGTTTTGCGGGCTTACACTATGGAGTAGGAGGAGCAATTCACATCACTTTGAGGTTTCACATGGAGTAATAGATACTTCGTGACAGGAGGGATAGAAGATGATTCAAGATGTTATGGCAACTGGTAGTGGTGTCTAGTAGCGCAAAGAGGTGTGCAACTAGGTGCATTCATGTGCCAAGGGGCACGAAGATACATGTTCTTATGCAGGTGAGCGCAGGGATGATTGGATGTATGTAGTGGCGTATGATGCTTCCTATTGGGATTTTGGAGCATTACCACTAGGGAGACAACTTGATAGAGATGATAGGGATACCATTGGGTATCAATCACCCAGGATCGATGAGAACTTGGATGAGCATCATTTGATGATATCCATGGGGACTTGCATGCCTCTCTCACTTCTACATTATTTGTAGGCACGAAGGAGTTGGATGTTGTCCCTTGACAACTTCATCACGAGCAGTAGGACATAAGAGGAACAATGGAGATAGTTATTTGGGACACAAATATATCCAAGGAGAGACTTCTCATTGGTGGCATTTGGTCAAGCCATGAGCTGACGGGTGTAGGCTTAGGGAGGCGACTGTGATGGAGTTGAAGTGTGCACTATCAGCAGGACAACCCGAGGCGTTATGTGAGCATGAGGCACAGGGATGGTAATCCTCATTGGCAAGAGGATGCCTAGGCTCCAGGCAGTATCCAGGTACATCATCAAGAGTTCAGATAATAGGTTTCTCTGTGTGGTTTGGCAGGAGCAAAGTAGTTTGTCATACGCGGGACAAATTCTTGATGCATGGTGCCCATCTATTGGATACATATAGGGGTTATAGATGAGGCACAAAGGAGTCCCAATAGATACTTGCATGTCACTATAGTAGGCACTGAGGATTGGAAGTTGTGAACCTTTAGTATGGCTATGGGATTTAAGGATCCAGTTGATTAGTGGGACACTCCATTTCTTACTGAGTATGATCAAGATAGTCAATGATTTGGTTCATTCTTAGACTAACACATGGAGGATCACCGAGGTCTTCATCATATGGTGACACAACTTATTGCTTAGGATTTGGGCCAACCATGGAGTGATAGGCTCTAGCATTGCTGAGTCGCTTGGGAAGGTTGGGAATAACCTCAATCGTCACATATATTATGGCCGAGAGTTACATGATAAGAGGCTCTGGAACAAACATGTTGGGAAGTTAGTCATGACCAAAGTGTTGCAGGGTCAACAGGACAATTTCTTCCTGCAATGGGCATGGGACCTTGGCATCACAGTACTTGATAGTTCAACTACCCTTAGGGGTGTGTTGGTTTTGATTGAGGGAGATCATTCCAATTTTCCATTGGATTTTAGTGATTCGTTGTTGGCGTGGGGGATTTCACTAGCATGGAGGGATGATTAGCAAGTGGAGATCAGGCGAAGCTCATGTAAACGAGGATTCATCTCCAATAGGGTTGGATTGTATCTTTGTGAGTCCACCCTTGGAATGCATGAGATGGATGACTCGGTAGAGCAGTTGCACAATGAGTTGATCAGGATCTTATATTATCATGATGCTCTACTTACTGACAGTTTGTAGAGGGATTCAGGTGCCTGTACCATATTGGATAGTGAGTGGAGCAAGGGGTGCTTCACATTGATCAGGATGGATTGGGACCCTGGTATCGAGGGATTCCTTCATGATAGGATAGTTTTAGGGATCGGGATGACTCAGTGACACATTTGGGACCCAGGTATTGTTTGTAGTAGCCATTTGGGTTAGTTGATAGAGAGAGTGCTTGTTCGAGCATTGCTTGAGGACAAGCAATTTTTGGCGGGAAGGACTATAATATCCCCAATTTTGTTACCATGGGAAATTTGTCCCAATTTTAGTAATATTAATTAAAATGGGAAAATATTATTTTGGAGAAAGGTAGCAAGTATTATTTTATTGCAGATTGACGAAAAAAAATATTTTATTAAAACTGTGGAAAATTAACTAAGTGGAAGATGGCCCCCACCAACAAAATAATATTAAAACGAGTATAGAAGGATGAAGAGAAAATATAAAATGAGGAGGGACTCTTTTTATGCATCATCTTTGTTACCCACCAATTTGTGGGTGAAATCCCTAGGATAATTTTTTTCTCCATGATGGTCCTCAACTGGCAGCTCACAACCACTTGCAGTCACCAACTAGCTCGATGTGTCATTTCTTTGCCACATGAGCTAGTGATGTGGTCCCTCACCCATTTGTCATGATCATATGTTTGAAGTTGGGCTTGACAAGCCTAAAGGTATGCCTTGTTATTTGGTAATTGAGTATTCTAGTTTATTTATCATGGAAATTTTAGGCATGGATTAATCGGGGGATTCGATGGAAAGAGTGGTCTAGGTCTATGCTCTTGTCCTCTAGGTCCCTTTTGGGATGTTAACTTTGCACCCTAGTCTCGTGGTATCCCTTTTACTAACCTATTTGTTTCAGGGATGATACTACATGGGAAACCCTATTTTTTGTTGTGTAGTCCCGCTCCCCGATTCACATATATTACTCCCCTTCCGCTCATTACACCCCCAATCATCTCTCCTACCACTTGGGTCCACATTCCTCCACCACGTACACATAGGGTCAACCACCCCCTCCCCTTGCCCCACATCTTGGGTTGGGCATAGAATGATACCCGGAGGTTGATGTAGCTAAAAGAAAAAGAAAAAGCATAATTAGCCACATTCAAAGGAAAATTGTACCACAAATTTGAAAAGATGGTGTTAGGGAAAAAGCCCGCACCCCATAAAATTTTTAAAAGCAATATGATTTGATAACCTTTATAAAGTTAGGCAATGATCTCTTAAACGATCAAGCAGGATAGAGGAGAGGATTTGTGGTTGGTTGTAGATTGACGGTCCATTGTCACGCTCACATTTTCAATCTGCATGGTGAACAGTGTATCTTAAATTCCCAACATGTTTAAACTCCCTCCACTTTTATGTCCTCATCACCCTCGGAACTAATCTAATTAAGCTCTAAAGACATGGTCGCATTCAAAGCACGCACGCAATAAGTGCCTTACTTTTTCCTAATGTATCTGAATGTCAGATACCCCCACAATCTAACGGTTGTCAGGCCTTATCGCAAATAAAATTGTCCACCCGTTAGCGCACCTCTGCAGACCCGATGGCACAATTATCGTTGATCATGATCAAATCAACAATCGTGGCATTTCTAATCACGCATTGATTAACACTTTTATTTCACGTGATGAGCGGGTCCAGCCTACCATGGTTGGTGTCTCGACCTATGGAAATATTCCACATGTCTGCTAAATTAATGCACATCTTAAGTCAATATTAAGTCTAAATGCCACCATCTTTTCCCATTCCACTCATCATTTTCGCTCTATGCGTGTTATCTGCTCGAATTCATCCATGGTTTTGTCGAAACCGTAAGGCTACCACACTCACTCAGAATTCGAATTTATTCACTTGTAATTGGTAATTTCTCCTCCCCTCTTTGACTGCAATAATAATCTTGTTCAGTTGAGTTGTTATGGTCGAGTTGGTGGGGAAAGAACCCCTAGTGAATGAGTTGGCAGGAGTGGAGGACACTAAGGTGTGCCTAATCGATATTCCTACCTTAAAGAGAACCCTCTCCTCATCAACAACTACTTCAGCTGATGACCATTGCTTTCTTAAGACCGGGGTCCTGCATGCGGTACTCCCACTGGTCCATTTCCATCCCAGATTCTATATTATTATTAGCTGAAAATTGGGAGCCAGAACAATAAGAAATATACTTTAAGCACAGTCGTTTTGTGTTTTTAATGGTTGAAGAGAATATGATTGTGGAAATGATTAGCATCCTAGCTTAGTGAATAGACATATCTGGCAGGGGCTTAGAAAAGTAATTCATTACGTGGGTTGAGAAGGAGAAGCTTGAATTCCTCATAGCCCTTTTTGAAAACACTGACCCCGAGCTAAAACTAGATTTCCCCATCCAAACTACTTTACTAAAACCCTTTTACCAAAATTTAACATCTCTCTTCTCAGTCCTTTTCAATCTCGTAGACAATTCTAAGGTGGACAAATCTCTCTTCCTAGCAATTTGTCTCCTCACGCTTAAGCTTGACCAATAAACCATTAACTTTTTTAAGTATCTAGATCTCAACCTAATTGTGGATTTATCTACCATCCTTCCTTTTTGGTCGTTCCATCATTGCTCATATCTTTTCCATTTGATTTTATATAATTATCCTACATACTTCCTCGCTTCAGGACTTTTATTAAATACCAGAGATGTCGAAGGCAGAGAAAAGGAAGTTTTTGTTGGCCTGATGTCATATATCCCTAGCGTGTCCCTTTGGCTTATTCTTAATACATTGATTGTTTCGCTTATCGTTTAAGGGTTAAAATTATTGAAGCCAAAGTGAGTCGAATCTCATATGAGTAGGTTAAAGTGTTAAGACTGGCCGAACAAGAGAGTATTAGCGGTTGGTTTTTATTCCTGAATTATACTATGATAAGATTGTATGCACTTGATAATCAACCGACAAGGCTTCCCAAGTATGTAACATCTTTATTATTTGCTTATGAGGTATTAATACAAAAACTTATGTTAAATTAGTTTCATTTAGTGTCTAAAAATAAAGGTGCACTATTCAGTTACCCCTATGCTATATCTCCTTTAATTGCTAGATATAAAAATGCAATTGATACCTTGGAAAAATAAATGTCTTCCTTTGGTTTTACGCAGGATGATTGCTGGTGATATGACCCGCTTGGCATTATTTCTTAGCTTAAGAAACAAGCCGGACTATCAACTTATGTGAATCAAAGTAGACCTAAATTGGAGAAGGTGGCGAATTTTCCCATACTGTCGGAAGAAGACTTGCAATCAGTGCCATCCACTACGATGACTAACACATTTGTACCAACTGATTCCGATAATTCATTGGTTTAGGAGCTAGGAGTAGAATCAGAAACTTTGGTTTCATGTGCTACTCCCCCTTGAGCAAGCGAAAGATGAATTAACTTAGTTCAGGCTTGTTTGACATGTCAAACCAAAAGAGGCTGATGTGGAAACAAATGATTTTGATCGGCAAATCGAGGAATTGGACACTGAAATTAGACAAACCTTGAGGGATATAGAAATGAAATATTTTGGAGCTCAAGCACTGGATATCCAAAACACATTTACCAAGCAGAAGAAAGGAACAATGTCTAGCAAGGAGTTGACTACTGTTCCCGAACATTATGTGTTAGTGGACACCTCAGTGCTCTAGGAGATGTTACTTGTGAGTGGGCCTTGCTTCATATTGATGATTGATTTCAAGATGAACACCTTGAATCTTACAGTGTTGCAACCTGATACAGGAGACAACCAACAAATGGTTGGATCTAGAACATCTTCTCTGGCCATAAACTCGGGTAAAGTGTCAGGCATGGATGTGATTAATCTACATAGACAAGTGGGTGAGATAGTGGCTCGCAGACTTCTCAACTCTACAGTAGGGAATAGGAAGATGCAAGCTATGTTAGAAAAGGTTTCTGAACAATTGAAGACAACCCGTATAGCCCTGCGTACCAAAGCAAATTGAATTAAGGAATTGAAAGAGATTGTTGTTCAACAATCTGGGCATCCTAAAGACATTGCCCCCTTGAAAAAATTACTTGAAGAAAATGATAAACAAATAAGAAATCTGTAGGGAGCCTTGAAGATCCCAGACCATGATCCCCATGACCTGATAAAAGCATTCTAAAGAAAAGAATAAGTTGAGTGTTGCCATCAATAAATGGAAACTGTCATATGAATTAAGGAAGAAGAATGTAAAAAGGTTGTCGAAGAGTTACAGGAGATCAGAGCAGAATTAAAGGAGAAAGAGGAATGTCACTTGAAGCTCCTCGAAGAATATAAATCTACAATCAATAAATCTCTCGACTCTGCCCACAGGACTAAATCGAAGGATCATAATTTATTACATATCAAAATCACTTAGCTAGAACAGAAGTTACAAATGACCAAAGAGGAAATCGCCATAGCTGAGAATAAGAAAAAGGTAGCCATAGGGCGGAAAAACCAAGAGATTGTGCAGATCCAGGCTACCAATAGAGACAGAATCAATCAGATAAAGAATCTCGTGGAAGTCGCTCATGTTACAGTCACCGGGAAGAAAGCATTAATAGAAACAAAGGAAGAAATATTGAGATAGGTATGGAAGGAAATAACTGCAATAGATGCATATGTGCAAATCCTTACCCAATGTGAAAATGGGCTTATACAAAATACCAACCTAGAGGCAAGGTCTACAGTTGAGGATCTAGAGAAGAGAATGGAGGATCTTGATGGTATTATTGATGTAGTGCCCCTCTCCAGTTGATTGACCTTGATATGACATGATATTAACAGTGATTTAGCCTCAAGGCTCACAAATTATTCTTTGGGGATCTCAGGTTGGGGATCTAAACACTTAACTCTACTATTACTGGATGTGATGGATGTGTTTATTTCCTATTCGATATTATGATGATGATATCTTTGATGTATATGTATTATTTCTACTGATGTTATGTTGATGATACCTATGATGGATGTGCTCCTTATGTTGGCTACTTATATTAGTTATAGTTCACGATGAACAATGATGTGAATGACTAGGAGTTGTTAATGATGCTATTATGATAATGAATAATGTTGAGAAACCTTGTTACTAATGACTATTGAGTATGGTAGGAAACCATCAGAGGCACTCGCATATGACGAGTTGATGACACCTAACATAGATTAGTTGCTTGACCGAATGACTCACATATGGGTGATGGGGTTGTACAGGTGGATGGAACTATATGGGAGGGGTGGAACAGTGTCCCTGATCTCACCCACTAGCACTCCCACCGTGACTTGGGCTGGAAGAGTTGAAACACCTTCACCTTGAAGATCACGATGCCATGAGGCCAGGTCCCAAAGTTGGGTCGTTCATGAGGATTTTACTGGGGGGCGCGCATCAAGGCGGATTCCTTGATCCCCGACACTATTAGTCTCACTATAGTAGGCAACATAAGAGATGATCATGGTCTATGACGTTGCATCTATACTTTCCCCTCGTAGTCACTGAATGCTTGAAGGGCAAGTGGTGTGGCACCCTTGGAACTTCAAAGGAATTTCTTGAAGGGCACGACCAACTTGGCACCCTTGGCATCACAAATAAACTATTAGGCGCGACACCCTTGGAACTTCAAGGGAAGTTCTTGAAGGGCACGACCAAACTTGGCACCCTTGAAATCATTAAAAATAAATTAAATAATAAATATAACCAAGGAATAAAAAACTAGGTAAAATGAAATAGCTGGTAGAGGAGAGCACTCCTTGGCTCAAGAGTCCCCTCTCTAAAATCCTCTACCTCACCAAACTCACTATAGGATCGTAATCACTACTCTGACATTGTCTCATCCATCCAACAATAGGGTTCCCAAAAGTCCCTTCTCCCATGGCTTGCCCCTTCTTTTATAGGAGTCCTCATAGGTGACACTTGGCATGTCATGCATAATTAATTATTTTTTTTTATAATTCAATAGCCTTATTATTCACCCACCCATGTGTCACTCTCTCATCAAGGGTCTCCCAAAATTATTTACTTAATTTTTATTTAAAACTAATATTTTCTTCACCTCAACAAGATTCCTATTTCTTCTCCCAGTTGCCTTTTTATCCCCCCTTTTAATTCCTTAAATTGTGTTCATTGCTTAAAGTCAATTAATGAGTCAAGATTTGATCCTCTATCTACTCCCTAATTTAACTCAAAGTTATCTCTTAGATGAATATTCTTATGTTTGTTGTTGCCACATGGAGGTTCTCTACATTTCTCTAAATTTAATTTATTATTCTTATTTTAATTCACCTTCCTCTTTTCTCAATTAGGTTTATTTAGTTTAGGATTAATCTTTATCCTTACAATTATGTCCCTCTTTCCCCTTTTTCCTAATTAAACCACATAATCTATCTAGTATTTTCCACATGGGAAGGGTAGAGTTTTTAAGCTAATCTATTTTATTTCTTCCTATGATCCTCTTAACCCAAGTTTTTTTTTTTTTTTTTTTTTTTTTTTTTTAATTACCTCGATTTCTAACATCATTTACCCTTGATGTAAATTTACCTAGTTTTTTATTCCTTGGTTATATTTATTATTTAATTTATTTTTAATGATTCCAAGGGTGCCAAGTTTGGTCATGCCCTTCAAGAACTTCCCTTGAAGTTCCAAGGGTGCCATGCCTAATAGTTTATTTGTGATGCCAAGGGTGCCAAGTAGCTCGTGTCCTTCAAGAAATTCCTTTGAAGTTCCAAGGGCACCACACCACTTGCCCTTCAAGCATTCAGTGACTACGAGGGGAAAATATAGATGCAACATCGTAGGCCATGATCATCTCTTATGTTGCCTGCTATAGTGAGACTAATGGTGTCGGGGATCAAGGAATCCGCCTTGATGTGTGCCCCCCGGTAAAATCCTCATGAACGACCCAACTTTGGGACCTGGCCTCATGGCATCGTGATCTTCAAGGCGAAGGTGTTTCAAACCTTCCAGCCCAAGTCATGGCGGGAGTGTTAGTGGGTGAGATCAGGGACACTGTCCCACCTCTCCCATGTAGTTCCATCCACCTGTACAACCCCATCACCCATATGTGAGTCATTTGGTCAAGCAACTAATATGTGCCAAGTGTCATCAACTCGTCATATGTGAGTGCCTCTAATGGTTTGCTGCCATACTCAATAGTCATTAGAAACAAGGTTTCTCAATGTTAGTCATTGTCATAGTAGCATCATTAACAACTCCTAGTCATTCACATCATTGTTCATCGTGAACTATAACTAATATAAGTAGCCAACATAAGGAGCACGTCCATCATAGGTATCATCAACATAACATCAATAGAAATAATACATATACATCAAAGATATCATCATCATAATATTGAATAGGAAATAAACGCATCCATCACATCCATTAATAGTAGAGTTAAGTGTTTGGATCCCCAACCTGAGGTTCCCAAAGAATAATTTGTGAGCCTTGAGGCTAAATCATTGTTAATGTCATGTCATATCAAGGTCAATCAACTGGAGAGGGGCACTACATACACCCCCTCTTAATAATGGACTTTAGCCCGAAGTAATTAGAACATAAAAGGATAATCGTGTTGCATCTCCTCCTCGTCCTCGCAAATGATTATATTAGGACTATAATCGTCCCCTTGGATTTTTTTTTTTTTGACATTATTATGGTCCTAATAATGCCACATCTAAATTAATTATCAAAATTGATCATATCTTACAGTCTTATGCCAATACATTCACTATGCTTGGCATATATTTTTAATGGGCTCTCATGATGGTAAATCAACATATTTACCCCCTTTTCTTTTTTGTTACCTGTATTTAGACATTTTTACTCCCACCTAAATTTATGTATACATTATGGTGGGTGGTAATTGTTGGTAAATATTTTATTAATTTAAATGTACTAACAGGCAAAATGTCTTATGTGGCTCATATGTCTTGGCAATTTACTAACAAATTATTTAGAATTAATAGTCAATAATTTTTATTTTCTTAATAAGTAAATTTAACAGCCAAATTTCATGAGCAAATGATATTCTTACTATGCATAGTGATAAAATAAGTGATATACCATCACTAATATTTGATAAACCTATTCCCAGAGGAATTGCACAATTGCATGAGAAGAAACATGGCATTCAATTATACAAATAATGTTTAATATAGCCATATAATGTTTAATCTAGCCATATAATGATAACAAGGTTGATTGTAAAAGAAACAACTCAAGGGCAATACTAGTTTTACTAATTCAATTTATTACTGAAAATATGTATTCATTTGAAATAATTTTATGTCATTCCACAATTAATTATCAATTCCATCTATCCACTCACTAAAAGTAATTTTTTATCATATGTTTTTCTTCCATCCTTCAAATTTAATCAAATATTAATGTATAGACTACTATTTCTCTTATTGAATGCCAATGTATTAGTTTACATTTTTATCTTAGGTCAAGTGTGAATATAACAAGAGGATTTATTTAAGTTACATATAAAATATTACTTTTTGTTTTTTTAATTAGATATTAGGTAATTAATGTATAAAGAACTTGTAGCATTCCAAAATTCTGTATACACAGATCATACATTTCTATACTTATTTTTAAATATGAGGAGCCTACCATTCCTTCCTTTACAACAATCAATCTTACATTGTGTGTAATGCATTATTTTCAAATAATTCTTTAAATTAAAGTTAAAAATTATATATAAATGTAAATTATTTACTATCAAATTAGCCCAACACATTAAGTGTCTCAATATGTATAATACATACACCATTCTTATTAATATACAATACAACACTGCAATTTTTTTTTTTTTCCTTTCTCCTTTAATCGTATAACAAACTTATTTATCAATCCTTAAACATAGATATAAATCTGACAAACGAACTTATTTGGTTCAACTCAGCAAAACATAGAGTATGAATGGATACTAAATGTATACATATGGATAAATATATACTTATTACGATAATAAAGCTTCCATTATATATTATATAGAATATAATATATATATATATATTAAAGAGACATATTATATCCATATAATATAAAAATTATATTAATAGTTATTTGTTAACCTTTTACTTTAATAATTTTATTATAATTCTTAAATGTACAATTAGTAACTTGTATCTATATAAAGTTAAATTATATAAAAAGTTGTATCTATATATTTTACTTGTATCTATATAACGTGGCCTTGCGTATTCTTGAAGTTGTGTAGTTTGCTTTTTACTCTCCTTTTACAAACTATCTTTTTACTATGCTTTTTAATTAGTCGTTATTTTTTAAAGTTTAGCCATTTCAAAATAAAATAATGATTGGATGATATTTGTCTTGTTCCTCTTCATTTTCAAAATATTTTTATGCCTCCCATCACTAAGTTGGATTGCAAGGTTTTCCTTCTTAACAATACAAATTTGTATGTATCGACAAATTATTTTTGTTCCACTGAATGACATCACCCATATTAAAATGATGTGCATCTCATAATTCATAAAAGCTTATGAATTATAATTATTTTGAGGGAATTATTATAATTCTCAAATTGCGCAATTAGTAATTTATATCCATATAAAGCAAAATTATTAGTGTCATTTCGAGTACGTAAATAACAAATCATAATCAATTAAATATCAAATTACATGGTGAATTGTACCTAGAACCCTTGTGATGCAGTCAAATGGATGCTCTGGATTAATCACCGCTTTGGAGGTGGTATTTTGTAAATTACTTACCCTAACTCCGTAATGAATGGAAGGAATATAGGGGATTGCAATTTACCATTGTAAGTGAAACACCATTATTCAAAAGAGTTAACACAGATAAGTTAATTTTGCATGGCCAGATTGACTAATATTTCACTCACCACGTGGAGAAACTACGAGACGAGTAGGGGAAGAAAATTGCTTGATTGGTTCAGTCATCACTATACAAGTTACCATTAGGGCTTTCGAAGCTCTCCGAGTGAAAATCTTGAGTCCATTTGGTATTAGGGTGACATGTTATACAATTAATACAATGGCATAAAGGTTTGGTCAACTCCAATTATAACTTATTCCTCGAGTGATGTCAATAGGTGTATTATAGTTTTTGAATATTAATGGTTCATGATATGTTTTAACAAATTGGTTGATATCCGTAGGAAAATAATCTCAAACCTTAAGCGTTTTGGTGGAGAGAGGGTCCTTTATTAGAATTGGGTTTGATGTTATACGTTAAAATCTCATTGTTGAGGATATTAAGCTTGTTTACAATCACTCCTTCAATTTGTTCTGTTAGAGCCACCAATGCATTGTCTGGGGATTTGAATTCTCCAGAATCCAATTCAACTCCACTTATAATCAAGCTCTATTCATCACTTGAACTTGAAAGATAATATGAGGTGTTACTCCACTAGTCTTTAAGATCTTATTTTATTTTAAGCAGTGTTCTGTTTTTAAGAACGACATGCTATTTCTCCAGTAAAGAAAGAGCGTGATACCGTGTTATAAATTAAAATCCATTATCATTGCCTCATTAATGCCTATTCAGATAAATTCGAATTAAGAAGTGATACCATGTTATAAATTAAATTAAAGATAAAGATTAATCCTAAACTAATTAAACCTAATTGAGAAAAGAGGAAAGTGAATTAAAATAAGAATAATAAATTAAATTTAGAGAAATGTAGAGAACCTCCATGTGGCAACAACAAACATAAGAATATCCATCTAAGAGATAACCTGAGTTAAATTACGGAGTAGATAGAGGATCAAATCTTGACTCATTAATTGACTTTAAGCAATGAACACAATTTAAGGAATAAAAAGGGGGGGATAAAAAGGCATCTGGGAGAAGAAATAGGAATCTTGTTGAGGTGAGGAAAATATTAGTTTTAAATAAAAATTAAGTAAATAATTTTGGGAGACCCTTGATGAGAGAGTGACACATGGGTGGGTGAATAATCAAGCTATTGAATTATAAAAAAAATAATTAATTATGCATGACATGTCCAGTGTCACCTATGAGGACTCCTATAAAAGAAGGGGCAAGCCATGGGAGAAGCGACTTTTGGGAACCTTGTTGTTGGATGGATGAGACAATGTCAGAGCAGTGATTACGATCCTATAGTGAGTTTGGTGAGGTAGAGGATTTTAGAGAGGGGACTCTTGAGCCAAGGAGTGCTCTCCTCTACCAGTTATTTCATTTCTCCATTGTACAACCCCATTGCAGCTCGGGGGTCCGCGGGGAAGAAGAGTACCCAAGGAATAGGTTGGGAGGTTAAACGATGGGTCACCGCATTCGGATCAAGTACATCGTCATTCATTCGTGGAGGTGACCGACAACAAGGGAATACCAGCAACAACAAAGCAAGCGAAGTCTCTTCTTCTGGTGAATGGTACACATGTGTTGAAATACTATTTTGGTCTTAGTTAAATGTATGTAAATGTTATGATATGTTTCCTGAAATAAATTCCCAATGTGTTTTTCTTCTGGTTGTATTTTGTTGCGATTAAAAAAAAAATTGTATATAATTTGGACGTGGTCCTTACAATTGATTTGGTCAACACCTTGGAAGAAGTAGCCTTCATAGAACTCGAACTTCCACCTAGGGATGATTTAATCGTCTCTTTATATATGATGAAAGAGAAACAAGTCATCTTTCAAGCCATGCGAAATGAATTTAATAAAGTGATTAAGAAGATACACAATTTCATGAGAGAATGGAATTATTTGGGAAGATTTGGAGTGCCCTCATTATGGAATGAAGAGAACTGGACGATCTCTTGGCAAAGGTTCTTTGATCAATTAAAGACAACAAAACATGATCTAGGTTGTTTAACCATGTTAGGAGAGGAGTCAGTTTCATCTACCACTGTTGTCAATGTACTCTGTAGAGATTTTACTATTTTAGTCGGGGTGAGAAAAATCAAGCAGAACCTCCTTGCCACTAAATACCAAACTAGATCTCGATTGGTGGTGGTGATTACGAAATACAAGAGCGTGCCTTGGATGTCAGTTTCTGATTGGGACAAATTGGTTAAAGTGAGAAGTCGGCTTAGACGCAATGTGACAGTGCAACAACTTGCCTCATCATCTTAGGTAGTCGAGTCAGTCCCACCTATGCAATTAGTTACTGATCAATGGGAAGATTGGAACAAGATACCTCATTACTACCTAGGCGCCAACTAGCAAAATGCATGAAGCACACACATTATCTTCCTCGTGGCCGCGAAGGCAACATCATATCTAAATTATTTCGTTATCGTGTCTTATTTTATTTTAATTATTTTATTTCCATGTTTATGGTTGAAAATAATTATTTTAACAATTATCATGACATTCACTATTTAAGAACCATGTTTCCAAGTATGGTGGTGTTGTTGATAGTGTGAAAGAGACTTAACAGATATTGAAAACTGCGTGTACATGATACACAACTTTCATTATTAATTCTAAAGACTATTCCTGGTGATTTTTCTTTTTAGTTAATGTTTCATGTGTTAATATGAGTTGCAATTACTGGCAATTAAATCTGGGGCTTGACCCCATTTATGCTTTAATTCTTTAGCTTTGTGTTATGGTATAACTATTATCAACACATTACTAAATGAGTTGCCCTGGGTTATTCGCGATTGAATGTTAGTCTTTCGTCATATAATTCATGTTTCACAATGATTGCAACTTTGGATGTTTTGTTGTTATGTTGATACCTTTCCATCTTTCTTATAGTGTATGCTGCCCTATAAAATCTCTTCGTTCCATTCTTGTTTAAGTATCAATCCTGGTATATAATATTAACTGCTATTTATCATAAAATAGAATGAGCATGCATGTACCTGCTAGACATGCTTTCGTACAATAGGAGTGGGGCCTTGTATTAAAACCACAGTTTTTATTTCTCTAGCTTTATAGTTACACTCTTTTAATCCCATATTTTTATTATCAACATATTTCATTATCATTATCCTACTCATTGGGAATTTGCCTTCAGAATTATATATCGTTAAATGATTTCTTTTCACCTGCGAATGCCACTATCACCAACTACGATTTAAACACTTTTATATGATCTTATACTTTTTTACATATTGAAAATTTGACAAATATATTACATGGTTACCCCCTGTGGTGTGCCGAGGATCAACAATTACACCTAGAGCGGGAGGAACTTATATTCCTCAGTGAATGTGTGCTCAATTGTTTTTATGTGGGAACAATCTGTGCACCAACATTCTTTTGGCATCGTTGCCGGGGAGTTATTAGTTTAATCTGTGGATGACTACTTATAACCTTGTTCAGCCACATATTTTATTTGGTTTGGATGATCAACAAAGTGTACTTAATGGCTTATACGAACTACCATTGCAGGTTTCCTATACACATTAGGAATTACGATAGAATTGGGAAGTCTTAGCTCAAGAAGACGAATAGGCTCAACCAAACCCTAATGATCCTAGACAACGACAACCTCTCAGAGCCTGAAGTTCACTATGCAAGTGCACATCCGTTGAGGCTCAGGTGTTGTGTAAGTTCATATCGTATTATTTATCTATATTGCATTAATCATTATCTACTTTAAGTAGTTTTGTATTTATAAGTTTTTTTCCTTTTTATTCTATTCTTTACCTCTTTAAAACCTAGATACCCCTAGAAGGCTAAGCGGAACCACCTCAGAAATCAATTTTCCCCCCTTAGAAGACCTAGAGGTGCTAGTAACTATAGAAACTAGGAGAATAAGGCTTGATAATTTTAGACAAAACCACCCATTATTGCCTAGTGCTCGGGTATTTGGATCCTCCAACTCACTTGGTTTTGATTCTCAAGCCCAACTTTCCTTAGCTCTCCTTCATCCTTCTACTCCTCCTAATAATCCACTAGTCTCTCCTTGTCAATCTTCCTCCTCATCACCCTCTTCTCCTCCTTCACCTCCAAATCCTCCACCCATGAATGTGTGGGTAAATGCGCAATACCAACCCCTCGATATGCAGGGGCCTTTACACAATTTTCCTCCTAAGTATGAGAAAAAGCTCCCTCGATTCAATAATGAAGGAGATCAGACCACCGAGGACCATGCAATTAAGTTCCAGGATTACTATGAGAATATAGGAGCCAAATACAATGATATCTTTATGAGGTTATTTGTGCAGAGCCTCGAAGGAGAACCTCATAAGTGGTTCTGGTCACTAGCCCTGAACACCATCAATACTATGGATAGATTTATCGAGTTGTTCACTCAACAATACGATGCGAAGAAAAGAAATCAGCTTTGGCTCACCGAATTCTCCACTCTTAAGTTGGATCTTGACGAATCTGTCAGTGATTTTAATAAAATATAGTGATATGATCACTTGCACCTCCCCCCTCGACAGTCTGGCCATCTGACATGACCGTTGGCATGTCTTATACTTCCTCCATCGATGATGATCTTTCTTATGCTTTACGAGAGAGGAAACCCGCGACATTGGTTGATGCACAAGCTAAAGCTTGTTCCTGTGAGGGAAACCTGATTACCATGGGTAAAAGACTTTCTCTGGACATTAAGTCTAATGGGAAGAAAAAAATCGTTGATGTTTCTCATCAACTTCCTACTTCCTCTTCTTCACCAGAACAAAAGATCGAGGAAATGTCTAAACTCATCTAATCCCTAAAAAATGAGATACAACATTTAGAATTAGGGAACATACCATCTTTCCCTCATCCCCCTAACCCTCAAAACCACAATCCAAATTTTCATCCTAGGAAAAATCGCCCTTTTAATTGCCCTCAGCAACAAAAACTATTGTAACAAGGGGAGAGAGCCAACAAGCCACCCCTTCAACCTCCTTTGAGAAATAATTCCAACTTGGTAGAAGAATATGATGATGACACTGCTAGTCAGCTCAAAAATCCAAATGAAGGCGAGTATCCATATGTCGACTCTATAAATTCCTTTGATATACCTTTTTCCAGTTTCCCATGAATATCTGGAGCAAGAGTTTTGGGACCCCTAGTTACAGAGATTCGTGGAATAGCTAGAAGCTCAATTTCAACAAAAATATAAGTTAAGGCATAGGAAGAACTGAGAGCTCCTCTAAATTCCCCCATTAAGGGTCGGTGGATCATGGGAAAATCCGCACCACTCCTGCCTAATCCTGCCAATCAAGACTCTCCCTTGCCCAAAAATTTTAGCTTGCAAAACGAGTTAAATAAACTTTGAATTAACATACCACTAGTTGAAGTTGTGAAACTTCCAAAATATAAACAAGTGATCAATTCCTTCCTAAAAGGATCTTAGGAGTCTCCCCAGGAAATTGGTTTTACAGATGTTATCAATGTGTAGGATGATGCTCCCAAGATTTCCTTAGGACTTGCTGAACCTAAAAGTGGCAATATGGTCCCTCCTTTCTATGTCAATTTGAAGATCCATGATTGGAATCTTCATAACTTTATTCTCGAGTTTAGAGCATCTCATAATCTCATGCCTAGAGAGATTATGGAAAAAATTAGATTGAGCATAACTCGAGAATACCACAACTTGTACTCTTTTGACTCCTACAGGATTAAATCTTTAGGAGTTATTAAGGACCTAGTGGTTGTTCTGGCTCATGTCTTGGTTAAAAGCACGGTCATGGATATAGTGGTGGCTAACGCTCCCCCTAACTATGGGATGTTTCTTTCAAGGAGCTGGGGTGCCAAGCTTGGTGGGTCACTCTAGTTAGACCTTTCATATGCAACCATCCCCGTGTTTAGAGGAGGTACTCAACGCCTTTATATCGCCAAGTAAGAAGCATTCATCCTTGGGTTAGAAACCACACATAAACTAAATATTAAAAATCTATCTATATATGGCAACTCTGAACTGGTGATTAGACAAGTGACTAATAAATTCCAAGCTAAGCATCCTCGTTTTTGTGCTTAAAGAAACCAGGTTTGGGATGTGATTGATAACATTTTCTCAACTATTAATTTCACGAATGTTCCCCGTGAATAGAACCAGTTAGCTGATGCTTTGGCTGTCACAACAACCACCTTTGCTCCCCTAACTGGACTCAAGATCAAGTTCGAAATAGAAGTTCTCTATAGAACTTCAATACCTGAAAATGTCAAACATTGGCAGGTATTTGAAGATGAGCAAGAGATTAAGAGATTCATCCAATTATTTGGAGAATACTCATACCAATTTATCGATGAAGACAAGGATGTTCACATGGCACAAACTGGTGCTCCTCCTTTTAAACCCAAAATTGGCGGAAATGGTGTAATCCAATTGAAAAATAATCATATTCCAAGAGGAAAAATCCCTCTAGAGAAGATTTTCGATCACAACGACGTTGTGGCCACTCTGGTCCTAAAACCTCCCAATGTTGAGGCCGAAGCAGTTGACATTTCTACCACTTCTGAATAGAAGTTAATTAATTTGTCTAAGTCCCTTTCACAATCTACAAAGGGGCAATATGTCCAACTCTTTTCCAAGTATACTGACGATTTTGCCTGGTCGTATAATGACCTCAAGGCCTACGATAAGAGTATTATGGAGCATCACATCCCTTTGAAAGAGGGAGCCAAGCTCTTTAAGCAAAAACTCAGACAAATTAATCCTCTCTTGCTTCCCTTTATTGAGAAGTAAATTAAAAATATCCTAGATGCTAAAATAATCGTTCCCCTATGCTACTCTACTTGGGTGGATAATTTATAGTATGTCAGAGGAAAAAAGGAGAAATTAGACTATGTTTAGACTTTAGAAATTTAAATAGGGCATCCTTGAAGGAGAATTATCCCCTTCCTAAGATGGATACCATCCTGCAGCGAGTGGTAGGTGCAACTCGCATCTCCATGATGGACAGGTTCTCTGGTTATAACTAGATAGTTTTTCATAAGGATGACATGTACAAAACTGCTTTTACTACTCCATGGGGTACATTCATGTACCAAAAAATGCCTTTTGGCCTGATGAATGTCGGAGCCACTTTTCAAAGACCCATGGATATTGCCTTCACGAATGAAAAGGATAGATTCATAGTCATCTATTTAGATGACGTGACCAACTTTTCTTCAAGTGATGAACAACATCTCAAAAATTTGGAAGTTATAATCCAAAAATGTTAGTGATTTGGCCTTTCCCTAAATCAAAAGAAATATTTCCTTGCGATGACTGAAGGCAAGTTGTTGGGACATATAGTATCCCAGAGTGGTGTCAAGATTGACCCTGAAAGGGTACAAGCCATCCAAACTATCTCCCTCCCACATACTAAGAAAGAAGTACATGCATTAAAGAGTTTAGACATGCATTCTTAGGAAAAATAATTTTCTTAAGGAGATTTATCCCTAACTTCGTTGAAATAGTTAAGAATATTAATCTTATGCTCAAGAAGGGAAATGAAGTTACTTGGGACGAAGAGTCCAAGAGTCCAAATATTCCTTCGAACGAATTAAACAAGCTATAATGCAAGACCCCGTCTTAATCATTCCCAACTATACAAATTTTTTTATTTTACTTTTCACTTTCGAACACACCATTGTTGCAGTATTATTACCGAAAAACCAAGATGGGTACAAGGAACCCATCGCCTTTTTTAGAAAATCGCTCCATAATGCCGAATTAAAATATAATATAATCTATAAGCAGGCATACACCCTGGTTAAAATGCTTAAATATTTTAGGGAATATATTTTAATGGCAAAGTCAATCGTATACATACCTCATCCTATTGTGAGTGATACACTCCTCCAACATGATACAGAGCGAAGAAGGGGAAAGTGGATTGCTAAAACACAGGAGTATGATTTAGAGTTGAAACCCATTAAGATCATCAAAGGGAGGGGGTTAGATAAACTCTTAATTGAATCTAATTTCGATGCACTTGGCATCCATTTATTCGCTCTTGAGAGATCAGTAGCAGAAGATGGATGTCAACAGGATAAGCATTCAAGGTTGCTGCTACCTTCCTTTGATCCCGCTACTGTTAAGCCCAATTTTCTATCGGCGTAATGGTATAGGGATATCATTACTTAATTCCAAACAATGAAGTTGTCGAGTTCCTTGAGAAAATCCGCTAAACATTCTATTGAACTAAAATCAATTAATTATTGTATCATAAACAAAATTTTATACTAGAAAGATCTAGTAGGCGTTCTTTTAAATTGTGTCCTCCCCTCACAAGTATTTTACTTGATTACCCTTCACCACCATGGCGTATGTGGGACCATTATGCTTAGCAGGCTATGACCCAGAAATTTTTTAGAAGTGGCCTTTAATGGCCAACCCTTTTTAGTGATGTTGATAAAAAAGTAAGAGCCTGCCATCAATGCAGATTTTTGCCAGGAAGAAAAACCTAGTCGCTTTACCCCTCAAGCCTATAATAGTTGAGGCATTGTTTTAGCAGTGGGGGCTAGATTTTATTGGAGAAATTCACCCCCCGTCCAGTGGTCAACACAACTATATTATTACTTCCATTGACTATTTTACCAAGGTAGAGGTTGCCATGTAAAGAAAAATGAATGATTAGGCCGTAATGGTATTTTTAACTGAAAATATTTCTCCCGTTTTAGCTGCCCCAGAAAGATTATAGCGGATAACGGCAAGCCTTTATGTTCTGTCGCGTTTCAAAATTTCTGTGATAAATTCGAAGTAAAGCTAGGACATTCGATATTTTATTACCTGCAGGGCAATGGGCTTGTCGAATCGACTAGCAAAAATATTGTAAAAATTCTTAAAAGGTCCTTACACTCTAAGAAACAAAATTGGCATGTAGCGCTCAAATATGCTATTTGGGCAGATCGAATAAGCACCAAGAAATCGATTGGTACCTCACCATTCCAGTTGGTTTATGGTGTAGATGTCATGTTTCCTCTATACTTAGGCAGAAAGGTCGTGAAAAGCCTGCATATTTTAAATGTGGAACCCAATGACCTCTAGAAGCGAATCAACCAAATGATCCAACATCACCAGGAAAGGGAGCTAATTTTCCGAAGGATAAACCAACAACAAGCCAAAATTAAAAATGATTTTGACAAGCAGACTAGGGATAGAACTTTCCTCCCTAGGGATTAGGTCTTAACGCAGGACAAAAGGAGCGGAGAACTAGGCAAACACGGAAAATTCAACAATCTCTAGCTAGGGCCTTTCATTATCGATAA
Source organism: Pinus taeda (assembly GCA_000404065.3). Lineage (NCBI taxonomy): Eukaryota > Viridiplantae > Streptophyta > Pinopsida > Pinales > Pinaceae > Pinus > Pinus taeda. Next base: position 107,501 of record APFE030026489.1, read on the forward strand.
GGTGGAGGGCAAAAATTAATTTTGTTTAAAAAACTTTGAAGGAGAGGAGGTCGACCATGCTATTGACGACCAATACCTCAAACATTATATCACCTACTGATTTTAAAGTAAATAAATAAATTATTAAAAAATACAAAAAATATGTTTGTCTACAAATAAGTATATATTGATAGTAATGATAATGATAATTAAAACCAAAGTACTAGATAACATAATTTTGAAGATTAATGGATGATTGGTAATTTGGTAACCTAAATTAAAATGCAAATGAATATCATGAAAACATGGGAATTAATTTCTTATTGAAATCATTATATAATACAAAAGATCTATTTTTCATTATAAATTAATTATTTTCAAGTGTTGAACTAAAATATTATGGTTGCCTTAGTGTCCTTATCTATCCTCAAGTCGAGGCTGCCCGGATGTTATACAATTCAGATGCAATACCATTTTTTGTATTTCACATACTCTCTTGTTTCCGTCTCTCAAGATAATCGTTAATCTATGCATTTGTTATAAGTCCTGCAAGGTCTAATCATGTTACAATTTATTATTATTATTATTATTATTACTACTCTTTTTTTCTTTTTCTTTTTTAACTCAGGTGGTTAAACAGAGTCCAAATACTCCCCTTGTTTAGGAAAATGTTTCTTCACCATCTACCTTTCTCATCTGTTTACCTGCCTCCTTAGGATTGGGTATGCTGACAACCTCTGTTGGAGCTATGGACACTTGCCGGCAGCGGAGCAAGGTCAGTGGTATTGGGTGATCCCAATGCATAATCTACCCATTCCTCTTATAGTTCGGTTTGGAAGGGTATGATGATGACTCCGTCGGAGCTGTGAATGCTCGCTGGCAACAGAGCGACATCAGTGGCACTGAAGATTTCTATTTTGGTCCTTCCCACCATGTCGTAAAGGCAAATCAATGAAAGCCACTACTTGAAAATGACATAACCATGATTATATGGACTAATAAGGGGCTTAGGAAAATCTTGTCAGCAAGACAACAAATGACTCCGTCGGGGCTATGAATGCTCGCTGCAGCAGAGTGAAGTTCGAAGACAATTGACGTTTAAGGGTTCCCTAAAGCCTATGTGCTCATGTTTCATCCTGATATCTATTAAATTGCAGTTTTACAATCACTCACAAGAAATTTTTCCTCGCATGGAAGCAATATAAAATCTTGTGAGATGGTAATCCTCCCTAGTTTTATTTATTTTTCTATAAATTTTGCATTTCATTGTATAACACTTAACGCCCATTTTTGGACAGTCACTGGACAACCCTCGACAGATTTTTAATTCAATTAGCATGCTTTATATTCATCTATTGTAAAAACGAGGAACATGTTTAAACAAGAAAATTAAATATAACATGTTTTTACGACATGTATAAAGTTAAAAGGCAGAAACAAAATTTGCAAACCCTTGCTTCTCAAGTTATTCTTTACCAATTCATCAATAAAATAAGCGTCAAGTATCATTATGTAAAGCTGAGAAGTAAAACATTATATTCCATAAGATTGATACTTAAGGCAAAAGCTTAACCATATGTCCGGTCTGTTCAATACACAAGAGGCCTTTAGGCTTTACGGTTCATATAAGCAATTCATTTTTATTTTTTATTTTTTTTGCAATTAAGGAAGAATTTACGACCAAAATTGAGCTAACTTCTCTCTTAAGAGTCATTATCTAAAACCTAGATGATATATGTCTCCGGCTTTGACCAACCAACCAGGTGAGTGCTTCCCACAGGGTCGCATGGAAAAATACTTTCAATCCCCTCGCATATCCTCAGCAACATGCTCGATTATTCTTTAATTGATGTTAGGATCTCTTCCAAATTGGTCACCAAATGTAGTAGTTGGTCCATTTTAGAATGTACGTTCTCCCTGAATCTCGAATGGCTGCTACATGCACAAGACATGGCTCTTGTCCTTCCTCGTCGCACACAACTTTTCAAATCTTAGATAGTCAGGGAGATAATTACATTTACTCTGATAGTGTTAGTTTAGCCTTTAATTAACTCTTGGCACCTCTGCATTAATGTCCACCTTTAACCCATCGCATTGCAGATATCTTCCCCCATGCCGTATCAATACAGAGGGGTGTAGTTGAGTGATCTTCGCCTCCGTTTAGCCCTAACCCCATAGTCCAATGGATAAGGAAGTTGGCCCACATCTTTAGCTTCCCGCGAGGAAAAGCCATCCCCATATGGAGCCAATGTTAGGGAAAAATCCCCCCCCCCCCCAAAAACTATAAAGTTTTTACAAGTAATATGATTTGATAACCTTTATAAATGTAGGCAGCGATCTCTTTAACGATCGAGCAGGATAAAGGAGCGGATTTGTTGTTGGTCGTAGATCGATGGTCCATCATCACGCTCGCATTTTCAAACTGTATGGTGAATAACTTATTTTAAATTCCCAACGTGTTTAAACCCCTTGCACTTTTCCGGCCTAATCACCCTTGGAACTAATCTAATTAAGCTCTAAAGATCCAGTCACATTCAAAGCGCTCATGCAATAATTGCCTTACTTTTTCCCAATGTATATAGACCATCGGATACCCCCGCAATCTAACAGTTGTCGGGCCTTATCAGAAATAATGTTGTGTGCCCATTAGTGCACCTCGGCAAACCCAATGGCACGATTGTCGTTGATCATGATCAAATCAACAATTGTTACATTTTTACTCACACATTGATTAACACTTTTATTTCACTCGATGAGCGGGTCCCTCCCGCCATGGTTTGTGGCCCAACCTATGGAAATCTTCCACATGTCTACTAGATTAATGAACGTCTTAAGTCAATATTAAGTCTAAATACCGCCATATTTTCCCATTCCGCTTGTTGTTTTCACTCGCTGCGTGTTATCTGCTCGAATTTGATCATGGTTTCATCAAAACTGTAAGGCTATTGCGCTCACTCTAACTTAAAATTTATTTACATGTAAGTGGTTATTTCTCCTCCCCTCTTTGACTGCAATAGTAATCTTGTTCAGTTGAGATGTTATGGTGAGCTTGTGGGGAAAGAACCTCTAGTGAATGAGTTGACGGGAGTGCAGGACACTAAGGTGTGCCTCAACAATATTATTACCTTAAAGAGAACCCTCTCCTCATCAAAAACTACTTCAGTTGATTACCATTTCTTGCTTAAGACCGAAGTCCTACATGCAGTACTCCCGCCGGTCCATTTCGACCCAGATTCTATATTATTATTAGCTGAAAATTGGGAATGAGAACAACGAGCGATATACTTTAAGCATAGTTGTTATTTGTTTTTAAAGATTGATGATAATATGAGTACGAAAATGCTTGGCATCCCAGATCAGGGAATAAACATATCATACAGGGGTTTAGACAAGCAATTCATTTACGTGGGTTGGGGAGGAGAAGCTCAAATTCCTCAGAACCCTTTTTGAAACCCTAACCTCGAGCTAAAATTGGATTTCCCCATCCAAACTACTTTTCTAAAACCCTTTTACTAAACTTTAACTTCTCTCTTCTCAGTCCTTTTCGGTCTTGCTAATGATTCTAAGGTGGAAGAATCTCTGTTCCTAGCAATTCGTCTCATCACACTTAAGCCTGACCAACAAACCATTAATTTACTAAGTATGTAGCTCTCAACCTCATTGTGGATTTATCTAGCCTCCTTCTTTTCTGCTCATGTCGACATTGCTCATATCTTGTCCATTTGATTTAATATAATTATCCTACATACTTCCTCACTTCTGGACTTCTATTAAATACCACAGATGTCGAATGCAGAGAAAAGGAAGTTTTCCGTTGGTCTGATGTCATATATCCCTAGCTTGTCCCTTTGACACATTCTCAATACATTGACTGTTTCGCTTATCCTTTAAGTGGTAAAATTACTGAAGCCAAAGTGAGTCAAATCTTAGATGAGCAGGTTAAAGTATTAAGACTGACCGAACAAGAGAGTATTGGCAGCTGGTTTTTATTCTCGGAATATACTGTGATAAGGTTGTATGCGTTTGATAATCAGCCGACTGGCTTCCCAAGTATGTAATGCCTTTATTATTTTCTTATGAGGTATTAAGACAAAAAATTGTGTTAAATGAGTTTCATTTTGTGTCTAAAAAGAAAGGTGCATTGTTCAGTTACCCTTATGCTATATCTCCTCTAATTGCTAGAAATAAAAATGGAATTGATACCTTGGAAAAATAAATGTCTTCCTTTGTTTTTACGCATGATGACTGTTGGCGATATGACTCACTTGGCATTATTTCCCAACTTAAGAAACAAGTCGAAATATCGACTTATGTGCATGAAAGTAGACCATAATTGGAGAAGATGGCAAATTTTCCCATACTGTCGGAAGAAGACTCGCAATTAGTACCATCTGCTACGTTGCTAACACATTTGTGCCAACTGATTCCAGCCATTCACTGGTTCTACAACTAGCAGCAGAAGCATAAACTTTGGTTTCATGTGCTACTCCCCCACTAAGCAAGTGAAATATCGACGAATTAACTCAATTTAGGCATGTTTGGCATGTCGGACCAAAAGAGGTCGATCTGGAAACAAACTATTTTGATCACCAGATCGAGCAATTGGACACCGAAATTAGACAAACCTTAAGGGAGATAGAACCGAAATATTTGGGAGCTCAAGCCCTAGATATCCAACACACATTTACCAAATAGAAGAAAGGAACAATGTCTAGCAAGGAACTAACTATTGTTCCTGAACAGTCCCTGTCATTAGACACCTCAACGCTCCAGGAGATGTTACCTGTGAGTGGGCCCCGCTTCATATCAATTACTGATTTCGAGACAAACATCTTGAATCTTATGGTGTTGCAACCTGAGACAGGAGACAACCAACAAGTGGTTGGATCTAGAACATCTTCTCTAGCCATAAATTTAGGCAAAGTGTCAGACATGGATGTGATTAATCTACACATACAAGTGGGTGAGATAGTGGCTTGTAAACTCCTCGACTCTACACATGGAATAGGAAGATGCAAGCTATGTTGGAAAAGGTTTCCAAGCAGTTGAAAACAACCCATATGGATCTATGTACCAAAGCAAATCGAGTCAAGGAACTGGAAGAGATTGTCGTTCAAAAATCTGGGAATCCTAAAGACACTGCCCCCTTGAAAAAATTACTTGAAGAAAAGGATAAACAAATAAGAACTCTGTAGGAAGTTTTGAAGATCCCAGACGACGATCCCCATGTCCTGATACAAGCATTCGAAAGAAAAGAAGAAGTCGAGTGTTGCCATCAAGAATGGAAATTGCCATATGACTTAAGGAAGAATAATGTAAAAAGGTTGTCGAAGAGTTATAGGGGATCGTAGCAGAATTAAAGGAGAAATAGGAATGCCACTTGAAGCTCCTTGAGGAATATAAAGTCATAATAGATAAAGTTATGGACTCTTCCCAGAGGATTAAATCAAAGGATCCTAAATTATTAGATATCTTAATCACTCAACTAGAAAAGGAGTTACAAATGACCAAAGAGGAAATTGCCAGAGTTGAGAACAGGACAGAGGTAGCCATAGGGTGGAATAACCAAGAGATCGAGCAGATCCAGGCTACCCTTAAGGACATAATCAATCAGATAAAGAATCTCGAGGAAGTTGCTCATGTTACAATCACTGGGAAGAAAGCATTAATAGAAGAAAAGGAAGAAATATGGATACATGTATGGTAGGAAATAATTGCAATCGATGCATATGTGCAAATCCTTGCTCAATGTGAAAAGGGGCTTATACATAATTCCAACCTAGAAGCAAGGTCTACAACTGAGGTTCTAGAGAAGAGAATGGAGGATCTTGATGGTATTATTGATTTGGTCAACACCTTGGAAGAAGCGGCCTTCACAGAACTCGAATTGCCACCCAGGGATGATTGTATCGTCTCTTTATATTAGATGAAAGAGAAACAAGTTGCCATGCAAGCCATTCAAGATTAATTTAAGAGAGTGATTAAGAAGATAAATAATTTCAGGAGAGAATGGAATTATTTGGGAAGATTTGGAGTGCCCTCATTTTGGAATGAAGAGAACTGGGTGATCTACTCGCAAAGGTTCTTTGATCAATTGAGACAACAAAACAAGATCTAGGTTGTTTAGCCATGTTAGGAGAGGAGTCAGTTTCCTCTAACACTATTGTCAATGCACTCTGTAGGGATTTTACTATTTTAGACGAGGTGAGATGAATCAAGCAGAGCCTCCCTGCGACTAAATACCAAATCAGATCTCGATTGGTGGTGGAAATTACGAAATACAAGAGCATGCCTTGGATGTCAGTTTCTAATTGGGACAAATTGGTTAAAGTGAGAAATCAGCTCAAACACAATGTGATAGTGTAGCAACTTACCTCATCATCTCAGGTAGCCGAGTCAGTCCCACCTATGCAATCAATTATTGATCAACTGGAAGATTGGAACGAGATACCTCTCATTACTACCTAGGCACCAACTTTCAAGATGCATGAAGCACACACACTATCTTCCCTGGCGCCAACAAAAAATTCCAAGTCATCTAAGCTGTGAAGGTGACATCATATCTAAATTATTTTGTTATCGTGTCTTATTTTATTTCCATGTTTATGGTTGAAAACAATTATTTTAACAATTATCATGACATTCACTATTTCATAAACTTGTTTCCCATTATGGATGGTTGTTTACATTGTGAAGGCTTGACAGATATTGAAAATTGCCTGTACATGATACATAACTTTCATTATTAATTCTGAAGATTGTTCTTGTCAATTTTTCCTTTTAGTTAATGTTTCATGTGTTAATCTGAGTTGCAATTACTGCCAATTAAATTTGGGGCTTGACCCTATTTATGCTTTAATTCTTTAGCTTTGTGTTATGGTATAAATATTATCAACATAATTACTAAATGAGTTGTCCTAGGGTATTCACGATTGAATGTTAGTCTTTTGTCATATAATTCATGTTTCACAATGATTGCAACTTTGGATTTGTTGTTATTATGTTGACACCTTTCCATCTTTCTTATAGTGTATGTTGACCTCTAAAATCTCTTCATTCCATTCTTGTTTAAGTATCAGTCCCGATATATAATATTAACTACTATTTATCTTAGAATAGAACGAGCATGCATGTACCTGCTACACATGTTTCCGTACAACATGAGTGCAACCTTGTATTAAAACCACATTTTTTATTTTTCTCTAGCTTTATAGTTACACTCTTTCAATCCCATCTTTTTATTATCACCATATTTCATTATCATTATTCTTCTCGTTAGGGATTTGTCTTCAAAATTATATATTGTTAAGTGATTTCTTTTCACTTGTGAATGCCACTATCACCTACTACGACTTAAACACTGATATCTGATCTTATAATTTTTTGCATATTGAAAATTCGACAAATATATTACATGGATACCCCCCTGTGGTATGTTGAGGATCAACAATTACACCTAGAGCCGGAGGACCTTATAGTCCTAAGTGAATGTGTGTTCAATTGTTTTTATGTGGGAACAATCTGTGCTCCAACAGATGGATGGGACAAAAGAATTTAGCACGTGGGAAAAATCCATGACATGAGCTCTACCCCATTCCATTGCCATCACCCTAGTTCCTACATGGCCCTTGATGAACCTCCTTTATCATTCAAGAACCCATGAATGTCTCAATCCCCAGTGGGCGATGCACTGCCCCACCTTATAAGGGGGTATCCACTACTATACTTTATGCATCATGCTTTGATTAGGTAGAGCCTTAAGCAGTTAACCAAAGAAAATCATAAGAAGGCAAAATGAATAGGAAAAAGGGTGGAATAATTAAGGTCGGGGTAACTCATGCACCACAGTTGCTCCCTCCTACACATTATTTAGCCAAGTGTGGGCTTCCCTTTTATTAGCTACCCTTGTACCATGGCATGTGATCTAGGTTTCCACCTTTCATTCCCTACTCCATTCCATGATTATGCCATATGCCACCACCATTTGAAGGATGTACCACAGACACACCACCCTATTTAGAGGTAGAAACCACCTAATAGGATTTTTGGTTAACCCTATTTGGAGCTGGGAGACATTAGCACATGCGAAAGCCCACTACGGAAGGGAATGCCATTGTGAAGCGCTCACTTGTTATCCATGGTTTATAGACTCTTTTACTTGATTTATTTAATGACTTGGTGTGTTGGAAGGCACGGGGACGCATTGGATCTTAATGTGGATTGTAGCTAGTATCCATTTGGGTCTGATCTCCCTATACAAGGTCCTGACCCCAGAGGGCTACATTGGCACATGTAGTGTGTGTGTATAGATCCATGGGCCTCCATAATAACAGACAACACTCCATGGATCCACACAACCATTCAAAGATTGCACGTGGTTCATTTATTGGACGAGGAAGATGCACTTGATCCATCATGACCAACTGACCGCACCGTTGCACTATGAACTTGGTAGACGACCCAAGACTTGCATGATGATGTGTCACTTACACCATCATCCTAGCCCTTGCAGGCGATCTAAAAGCATCTTCAATTTGTTTGGAGACCCATGAGGACACTTGTGTGCCCCCACATGTCATTAGTGCACCATAGATTATTACAAGGGGCCAACCCCTTGTCCATTGCTTTGGGAGTTCAACTACATATTATGGCATATATGGACTCCATTAGGCCTCCTCCAAGGCCCAATGACATGCACTATTCATTGTTCAACCTCTTGACAGGCTTGTTCTTTTGTTTATGAGCTAGTTTGGTGGGCTTGTCACCAAAAGTTAGTTATTTTGCAGATTATTTTATTGTAGGGGTTAATGTAGCCCTAATTAGCTAAATCAAACTCATTAGAAGTGTATAAATACAAGTGACGTGAATTCATTTTAGCATCATCACTTGGATTGGGATTTTCACTATCTTTTCATGATGAGACTTTTTGGATGAATGGATGAGTTTTGATGTTTGGTTATTCTTGTTTGCCTTGGAGCTTCTATGATTGGCATATCTTGGTGATTGGATATATTATTCTTACATTTAAGTACTATGTTAATGCTATTTTGGTTCTTTATTTTGTTGCATTCATGATATTATGATTTTCATTTTTCTAGGGTTAATTTGTTGCTTTTCTTGGAATGAGTTTGTGGAAATGAAATCTCTAAATAGTGTTGTATCATGATTGGGCCATGTTTGAATGAATGAATGTTCCTAGAGACATCCTTGTCTTGACCAGTCACCAATTATTGTTGAATGAAGTATAAATGACCTTGAAGCTACTTCCATTAAGCCCTAATGCCCAACGAAGTTATCTTTTAGGTCTCCTTGACAAGTGGAAATCAATCCAAACTCTAAATCTTCCATGAAACCATATCTCCCAAAGGATAAAGCACTTTTCCTCCTATGGTGATCACTTTAAATCTTGTTTCTTTCACCTTCCCACTTTTTTCTAAGCCTAGCCTACATAGGTCACCTAGGGCATCAATTATCTCACAATTTATTCATCCAAATAATTTGATATTTGGTCCACAACTGCACTGGAGTGTTGTCAATAAGCCCTCAAAATTTCATGAGATTTCGACAGTGGGATCTTGAGATATCGCAAGCCCTAGCTCGAAGACCAATTTTTTCCCTTGGTTTCCCTTAGGCTAGAAACCTCACAGGGATCCTTTCATCGCCTTTCATTGAAAATACATTCCTTGATCCCTTTCCCCTCCCTAATTATGGCAAGTATATCATTGGTTTCTAAATCCTATTCTCTTCACCTAACCTCGGGTCCACTTAGTCTTGTGTGGTCACAGGCACTATCAAGGTTAATTCTTCAAAGATCACCTGGAACCCAAGTTTCCACTAGAATTCTAGGGCTTAGGGATCTCCTTTATAAGACACATAATCAAAAGATATCCCTCGAAATTCTTCCCAAGCCCTTCCTAGAGAGCCTTCCATCTTTCCTTCCAAGACAAGCAAGCCACAATCTTGTGCCTCGCTTGTGAATAGGCTTCTAGGATCATCCTTCATCATATCTTTGATCTATTCATCTTTGTGATCCTTATCATACCAGGTCTCCTCCCATCGGTGAAATTCTGTAAAGAGTAGAGAGATTTAGCTAAGTTTGTAGTGGGCTATTGCTCCATAGTTGCCCTTGACCTAGGAATTGTCCCTTTCGGTTCCCTCCTAGGACCCCTACTATTTTGAGCATTAACAATCTTTTGACTATTACACTTAACACTTCATCTTCTCTTAGAGTTGTTTAACGCAAGGGTAGAATGTTGTTTAGCATAGGAATTCCAGGTGGAATTCCACCCCATCTTTGGAGAACTTCGAGTGTCTCCCTAGTTAGGAATTCAGAGAGTCCATTGTTGGGATTTCATAGAGCTTCATTGACAAAAATATTCTCAGATCTGCATATTTGCTGAGTGTAGAGGCAATTCAAGTTATTCATTGCGGTCTAGCATACAACGAGTTGGAGTCTAGGTTATTTGTAGGAAGATTTTCCTAGTTGGAACTGCATATTTTGTGGTGATTTTGCAGGGATAGAGAGAAACAAATACGTGGGACGAAATTCTCTTCATTTGGGAGGGCGTAGGGGTTTCTGGCTTAGCCTATGCAAGGGAAGAATGGAGTCGAATTGTGTAGATATAAGGGTTGGAGGTTGGAGGTATACCTCAAGGGAGAATTTAGTCAGCGGTAGATTTGGGCCTAATTCTATGATATCAAACTGTGGGGCATTTTCTGGACAGATTGGGTGATTTGCACTTGTTGGGGGTCACCGGGGGTCGGTAGATTCAACTGAAACCCTTTATGGGTTTTTGGGGGTTTTGTGAGAGGAGTCTGGGGTTAATTTTGTAGAATTTTCTGGGCAGTATTTCCAGCAGAATCAATGTTTTAGTCAGCAACCAACAACAACAATTATTGGAGAAGGGTGCAGTTCACTCTGGGACCATTTCCACCACTTGGGTCTATGATATTTTTCTGGGTTATTGTAGATTCCTTGTTAGGAGGCTCTAGTTAATTTCCTGGAAATTTTCGAGCAATTGAGAGGGCCAAAACACCAATTCCATTCTAGCAAGCAGTAGTAGAATTTACTGGGCTAATGCAGAGACTCGGGGAGAGCAGTTTCCAGCACTTGGGAAACTCCATTTTCACCTGGGACTTGACTAGCTTGTTGCAGCAAGGCCTAGTTCCTCGTGTTCATTTATATGTACCTTGTTTTCTCAATTAATAAAATGTCTCAGCTCTTGGTACAATTTCTAGTGCAATTGGTCATTATGTTGGTGTTTTAGTTCTATGGTTACATGTTTATGCTTTATTTGTTGTTATCAATTAATATTTCTCACTAGGAATATTACATGATCTTTATCCTAAATATTATCATTACGTTCCTCACATTAAATATTAACTCTTTTTTAAACAAAAATAGGTATTTTAATTTATATTGAAAGAAATGGGATCCAACCTAGAACCTTTATAATCCTTCTAAAAAAGCACTGCCAAAATTCCTCGAGGATTTGAGATTGAGCACGTAGGATCAATCCAAATCCTTAATCAAGAACTCTACAATACAAAAAATTGTTCTCATTCTAGATAACGATTTTCCAAAAGAGACCTAAGATCCAAATACATTTGCGTCCCATTCTTATTTATTTGTCATTTTATCTTTAATTAGCTTCTCATTTTCCTTGGCGAGATATTACTCGCCTTTTTTCCAACTTTGATCCATCCCGTGTTATCTAATGAATCTATCATGTCACCCTTCATTTTATTATCTCTACTAGTAACTTTGTATTTTTGACTCATTAATGGCTCTTCCTTGTCTACTTGATCAACCAAGAAGTTACTTGTTTAGTCTTGTTTTATGAAGAAACATTGGTAGAGGCATTGTTCTTAGGGTAGTTATCGGCGGAGATAATGGAGTTACCAACTTTCTCTATCTTGTCCTTGACCACTTTCAAAATATCAACCAAAGGAGTAATTTTTCATAATTATTCTTCGGAGAAGCAATTGGGGTACTAATATTCTCAAGATTGTCATAGGCCTTCTCTTTGCAACCCGCCTTGACTTGGCTTGTTGTTGAGTTTCCATGACCCTGATGGGGATCTTTCTTGGATTCTAATGACTTTTTTTCCTCTTGTTGATTTCTCTCATTACTTCCCACTAACTTGGTTTGCAACTAGTTTTCCTAGCTTTGATCTCCCCATCTTTGGGACAATTTTTAAGGGAATGTCATGTGTCTTAACAAGCTTTACAACGAAAAGTAATATGTTCATAATCTGGCTTTTGCACCCATATATAATCTTGGTTTGTTAGCTTAATTTCTGTAGTAAATCCTATGCTAAAGTCCATCTCCACACAAATGCAAGCATATGTAGGCTTCAAATACTATTTTGTATCATCATTTCAATGATAAAATCTTCCTAGAACATTTTTTATAGATTTCAATGATGGAAGATTCCATAAATGCAAAAGGGAGATTAGGAAGCCTTACCCAAATTAGAGTGGTAGAAATTGAAGGTGGAAGGGGGCTGAAGCATTAAATATTAGCCCTTACAAATGACAATTATGTTGATATTAATAATTTACCTTCAATAATAGTGTGCTTTATTCTCTGTAATAACACTCCCCGACGGTTCGTGACAAAATTTTATTTATTTGTTTATTGTGATTGACTCAATAGTGGGTGTGAAATAATCTTGCTTGCAATTCAATATTTTTAAAGTTAGTTACCTTTCTTTAATACAACATGTAATGGATATTGTTCTTAGTTGTGCATGTGCTACATCATAGTTTCTTTGATTTAAAGAAGTTGCAACTAGATGACTCAACTATTGTTGAGGTAAGATTGATCAAAGTAGGAGTAGATCTAGTCATTAGCAGACATTAGAGAAAAAAAGTATTCATAGCTCAACAACCTGCCACAATTTTTAGATAATTGGAATGCAACCTCTTTGTAAAAAAGAAGAAAAATTAATTAGAATTTTATGTGAGAAAAATACCATTGGCAAAACCATGAGTTGTAAAAACCCTAAGCACAAAAAGCGCCAACAGTAAATTAACTAATTTACTTCAATTTTATTCTAATTATTAATTATTATTATTATTATTATTTTATTTTATTTTATTCAAATTTTTATTCTTCTATAATTTGACCGAGTCAAAATGTTTAGGTAACATAACACGACAAGGCATTACAACATCTCTTCTCGTGGCCACATACTTCAAAGATCTTTATAAATTGGAACTAATGTTTTGGTTCTTTTTGTGAAATAAAGTTAGATAAAGCGACATTCATAATATAAAAGTACAACAAAAGTCAATAATGTGGTTGATTGATAGCAACAACATATTGAAATGGTTATTTATTGTATTTTACCATGATTTATTAGACTTCATGTTTACATGGTCAATTTTTTTGTTTTGTTTTGAAAACTGTAATTTCATTTATAGAGTAAAGAAAATTACATTTTATATATACACATCTAAGTGTGTATTCAAGAAATATATGCCCAAATCCTTTCAATTGTGGGAAAGGTAATAGATCATCATATACAACATTTAACCACATGGGTCTACAAATAGCACAATAAAAATTGAGACACGGAAAACCATAGACAGTCTCACAAAGATATCAAAACTTATGCCCATGAGGCTTCTAACACGGTGCCATATAAGAGGCAACAACAAAATGTGAAATAAGGTACACAATAACATAAACAAGGACTACATCTAAGGAGCAGGATATTCCATGTATGGCCGATAAAAGAGTCAGAAATGTTCACCATTTAGAACTTTTTTAATGGACCATAACCCTTGATCAAGTTGAAGGTCTTTCTTAAAAAGTCAATTTGTCTCCCTATTCCGGTCGCTTTAAATATGAATGCATGAAAAAGATACATAAGTGAGCTTGGTCCTCAACAAATCCTCGATAATGTGAGAAAGGTGTAAGTTGTGACATTGTTGAATCTCATTAACCCAATTGATGACCAACAAATAATCACAAAAAGCTTGTAGCTCATCACAACCCTTTTCTCTAGCAAATGCCAATAAAGAACAACAAGATAACAATCTGGCCTGGTTGTTTGTGCCCCTCCCTAGACCCATGCTGACTTTGAAAAATTGTTGCTCAGATAAATGTAAAATGAAAGCACCTCCACACTTTATATAACCCCCATGATCAGCCCCATCAAAGTAACCCCATGGGCACATTTTATCAATTCACATCAGTGTTGATAATATCGGCGAAGAAAGCACTAATATACATGATGTAATGGATGTCAAATAAAAATGATACATCAAAGGTGATACCAAATCCCTAATGTAATGTTCCTAACTAGTAAATTTAGTGATATACAAAGAAAATAGACAAACCAACATCCAAAAATGAGATACAATCAATAAACACCCATGAAATCACTGGAAATAGAGAACATCTGATCCATTTTATTAAATCTTCTGGGGGCAAATACAACAATGATGGAATGGTGCACCTAGGCTTGTCTCCAAGGAAAAGCATGGCGAAACCCAAGTGAGCAAGTGATGACCGTAGTGCTGCCCAACTGCTACTCTAAAGGTGATCCACGTTGCTGATAAAACTACGCAGCCCGCTGGAAAGGATGTGCTGGAAACCCTACTTCCTATGCTTAGAAAATTCTGCAACTTCATCTCCAAGCTCCTCAACAAAAACCCACCAAAACCCAGGAAGGGTTTTGCCTAGTTCAGACCCATGAAAATCGATCTCCAAGACCATGTCCTCCTCCTCACACTGGCAATCTTGGCATGTCTGGAATTTGTTGTGATAGCCTCAAAATATGCCCCAAACACGGAGATGTTATCCCCTATGGCTTTCCTCCCTTCTCTCAAATGATCCCAACTCTGTAACTCTCTCCACCAACTCCCACGTGAGCCCCAAAATGCCCCTCTACGTAGTCCACAAAAGCTGTAAGTCGAGTTGCCCAAATGCAACAACCTCCTGCTCCCAAACTTCTCCCAAAGGCTGATCCTCACTATACTCCAACTCTCCAAAATTTCCCGACAAGCGTTACTTGGATGAACTCCCAATCACCTCTGTGTGTTTCCCTCTTTGTGTGTTTCAGAAATACGCTCTGTCAGTTCGAAGGCTGAGTGGTATGACCAAAAATCTCCTCTGGTTCTCCTCAAGGTAGTGTAAAATTCCTTCCCAGGGTGGCACTTGCAGTCCCTCGATGGAAAGGTTGAGTCCCCCGCCTAAGAAACTCGATGCTAAACAACCAAGTAACTCAGCGAAGCATATTGACCAACACAAGTAAATTTTATGTGCAAAATGAGTACCTAAATCAAGAAGCTCTTCCTCCTTATATCTTCATGGGCCTTCCTTTCCTCATGTGGGCCCCTCTCCAAGCCATTCAATTCCACTCCAAGGTAATTCGAATTGCCCAAGTGCATTTTCCAACGTGGGTGGTCCCCACCTTCCACTAGCAATCCAATTCAACCTTCCCTTCTCCTAAGTTCCTAATTAAAAAATGCTTGGGTTCTTTTACTTATCAAAATTTATGCAAAATTGTGGAGAGACCAAAACTTGTTACAAATTTATTTGGGAAGGGACATGATACCTGATAATTGTCCAATCAAGGACCCAAATATGGAGAACCAATACAAACTTACATCACACATATAAAAGTAATCACATTTATAAAAGTATCTCATCGTCGTGAATTATATGTAGCAAAATAAATAAAACTTGCAGCTAACTATCTAAGATCAGTTCCCTCTCCCCTTTTTACGGAAAACATGATGGGTTGTTTTCCAGGCCTGGCCCTAGCAGTAGAAGGCCATGACCCTGCACCTAGTGTCAAATAATGACTGCTGGGTATGGAGTTGTTCTCTCCTATATCTGTAGCAGATGGGGTTGACACTAACACTCCCATAGTCTCCTCCTCCTCCTCCTCCTCTTACTGCTCCTATGCTTAGTCATCCTCCTCTTCCTACTTGTAGTAATGGTTCCTCCTCTAACCATGTAGGTGACTCCTCCATGATGGGCACCTCAGACTCCACTCTCCACTTAGACATTCCATCAATATTGTCTAAGGAAATGACATCCAGAGCCATTGGTTTCTCTATTAGCTTCACTCAAAGTTGGAAATTGTAATGCACATACACTAAATCATTGAGGCCTAAGAATTCCAACCTGTAAGAGTGTTAAAAAAGCTAATGAGTCTTGACACTTAAGTGTCATGAATTAAAATTACAATAAATGTAATTGCTCAGTTGAATGTTGAAGCTCAAAGTTATACCTGTCGCGCTTCTTTGAGTGTTTTTTCTCAAATACACTCCAATTGTGCTCACACCCTGAAGAGCTGCAAGTTTGACTTAGGATTCTTATGGCCAATTTCTACAAATTCGGTGCCCTTGCATCACACCTTTGCCACCAATCATTTACAAAAAAGAAAAAAATAAGGTTAAAAACTTAAAACATAATTAAACTCTCAAATTTGACATAATTGAATTTATAAAATCTAGAATTATAAATTAGTAAATTGAAAATTCTAATGATTCATGACTTGTCACTTGTGTGGCATGAAAAGGGTCCTTTCCCGAATAGCATCATCAAACACAAATAGGTCAACACAATCCTGATAAAACTATATATCATGATTGATTTCCCTGTGAAACTCGCTATCAAAATCAAAGCCACATTTGTATGAAAATACGGGGTTAAGGAAGAGTGTTGTTGCGTAACTGGGTCTTTGAAGCATCCCTATCCACTGACTATCAATCACAGCCGACAACATCATCTATCTATTAAGCCCAACAAAACCCTTGTTTGCATAATAAGCACAAATGGTCCCCTTGGCCCTATCCATGGCCTCATACAAATAAGCCATTGCAGGTTTCTCCCCATCTACTAATCTCAAAACCTTTACTGTAGGTTCACTAACTGAGCACACTTCTTCTACTCCTTGCCAAAATGTGTCAACATACACCATTTTTGCAATAGCTCTCCCATCTTGTCTCGTGTTGTTCTACAATCACGCCACTCAAACAAACAATTGCTTCAACTCAAATTGTCATTGAAGCAAAGACTGGAGAGTACTAAAGTTGGTGGCAAAACATGTGATTGTAGGATGCCACAACTCCTTGTTTCTAGTGTATCTCCTCATGAGGCTAAGAACAAAATCATGGATATATATGAACTTGGGGATGCTCGTATCCATATCAATCACCTCCTTGATGAATGAGAGTTTCCCCATGTCCTCAAGCAACAAATCGATACAATGTGCTGCACATGGAGTCCAAAACAATGTGCAGTGCCTCTTCATAAGCATCCTGATGACAACCTCATAATTAGTTGCATTATCTCTTATAACTTGCACCACATTCTGCACACCAATCTCCTGAACAAACCCATCTAACAACTCACATATCAATGCTGCATCTTTTATATGTGTTGATGCATCCACTGAATTAATAGACATGGTACCTTTAGAACAATGTACCAAGAAATTTAGAAGGGTCCTACCCTTCCTATCTGTCCAACCATTAGATATCATTGTGCATCCAAACACCTCCCATGTATGCTTCAACTCCACCAATCTAGTGTTGATGTCCTGCTTTTTTGCTCGAAGGATTGGCCCCTGTAACTCCTCATATGTAATACTTTTGTACCCTGGGCCCACAAAAGCAATATAATCACACATTGGCTACCAAAATGGATTGTTTATTGTGATGCTCAGAGGTATGTCACTCTAGAAAAGACACCTACTCGTAACTCTATTTGCTTCTTACTTCTTCTTTTTTTTAACAACTGACTTTATGGAAGGTTGTGCTCTAGGTCCGGTTCATGAAACAAAAAATGATGACCTCCCACTCCTAGTAACATCAGTAGGGAGAGGGATCCATATTAACCATATTAACCACATCTACCATGCATTGAGAGGGATCAAATCTCTTGACATGCAAACCTCTTTTAGAGTAAAAAACTTGAAAAAAAAAATTAAAAAATAAAAAATAAAAATTACATTTGTGGATGCTTAAATGGATACAATATTGAAAGTCTCCTTGGACACTTGGATTATGTAGATTACACAACTGAAATTTGCAATTTCAACAAGCATTTGCTAGATTTTAGACTAAATTAACCTTTAAATATACTTGAAAAATAATCAAAATGTAAAATAGTAAGACTACTTGAAATATTTTATAATGTTTTAACCATGAGATTTTTTTTGTTGTTGTATAACATATACATAAATTGCATTGAAATATTTTACTTAATATGGACATCAAAATATTTATGCAGCTTCATGTTGAAATGCTTTTCTTATTAATATAGTTTTAAATAGATGTCAATATTACTTAACCTTACATGTCAAAATGTTTTATTTATGGCCCACATTGAATATTTTTATTTTTATTAATATTTTTTAAATGCACATAACAATTTTATATTAACAATTAAATGAATTACACATTTATTTTATTAGGAATTCATTGACTTATTTTACTTTTACTTCTTCGCATCAAAATATTTTCTAATGGTCAATGTATGTGTGTGTTTTCTTTCTTTATATATATTACATAACATGAATATTTACAAAATTTATTTAAATCTTTTCTTTTTTTTTTTCAATTACTTCGTCTCTAAAGACATAACATAAAAATATTTTATTTGCGGCTCTAAGTGAAAGTGAAATATTTTTACTATGTCTCATTCATATTGGGTTGCAATATTAATCACCACTTCTCCTTCATTTTATGTTGTAATATTGACAATGAACCTAGCAAGCATAGTGAGAGTGGAATTATTGATGTTTTATAATGTTTTTTTATTAAAACTAGCTAAATATGTACATTCATTTCTATTTTTATTGTAGTTGGCATTCTTTTTTTTTATTTACAATATATTTGTTTTTTGTTTTGAAAGAGACATGTGCCAACTCCACATTGAATATGGGCGAAATCACATATCGCCCTCATATTGGGTTGTAAAATGTGCCTCTCTACGCAATTATGTTTTCTTTTATTAAAAACAAATAGAACAATATTTACTTATATTTTAATGTTTGTTTAATAAAGATATTTTGGATAAATATAGTAAAATCATTTGTAATAAAGTAGGTGTTTATAATGTCCAAAGGGGTTGGATCCAATGGTGGAAAGTGAGGAGCTTTTCATAGTTGGGAAAGGTTCAATTCCCATGAGAGCCTAATCCTGGAGCCATGGGGCCAACTTGAGATGGTGGTCAAACATATGTTGCACCTTAAGAAACTATATTAATAATAGTTTCATGACCCATGCACACATCAGTGGATAAAATACCAACCCCATGTCCTTATTTTTCACCTTCCCGGGGGTGGAAGAACATGAAGAACTTACTAATATTGAGGAGCAATTCAGAAGAACATGAAGAACTTACTAATATTGAGGAGCAATTCAGAAGAACATGAAGAACTTACTAACAATGAGGATCAACTTTGCAAATAATCAAATCATACAACTTCAATTACTTCATGCATTATTAATATTTCCATGTCCTCTCAATCCATCCATTCCAGGTATTATTAATATTTCCATGTCCTCTCGATGATTTCAATTAACTTCTGGTTTTTCTACTTCACTTGGAATTTACCAATATTATGGCATAATGTATCACATAATGAAGACTTGGTGAGTAGATCTTTTTGTATGTATATGGTTAGTATATGAACATTTGGAATAAAATACATTAATCGTAGTTTGAAGAAGCTATATTAAAAGTAGTTTCGTGACCCAAGCACATATAAGTGGATCAAAGCCCACTCTGATGGGGTGGAAGAATATGAAGAACTTACTAACATTAAGGAGCAACTCTGCAACAAACCAAATCCTACAACTCTAGTCAATCCATCCATTCCAAGAATTATTAATATTCATTCTAGGCATTGTTAATATTTACACGTCTTCCAGTAAGAAAATGGTTTAGTGGAACATGGCGATCCCTGGGTGCTCTGCAATGGCGCACTAAGGAACTAGGGTTCCTATCAAAACCATCCACGGTGCACAGTCTGAGCTTGCAGCTTTTCAAGCTCAAACAAAAACTTTGTCAGGACTGGCACTACAATTCTGAGTGCAAAGGACAATGAACAGTCCATTGGGGGAGGCATCAACGCCTCCCCCCCAAAAATAACAATAAGGAAAACCCAACTGAGAGCAAAACTGAGAATGTAGAGAAGCCTGAGGCACGGCTTGCGCAGCAGAAGGAGAAGAATGAATAAGAAGATCTAGAACACAAGAAAACGGACAAACAAGCAACATATGGCAAAACAAAGAAATCCTCGTCGCCAACATGCAAACCCATTGCCACAGAAAGGCTCAAGATCGAGCTGCCTAGTCATAGAATCAATGCACAAATACAATATATGAAAGATCACGCCTGATTGGCAAATTCATAGGTTTCTGGCTGAGTGAAAAAGCCCTGCAAGGTTGGATAATCTCGAAATGGAAGCCCAAAGGTCATGTAACTCTACAACTGGGCCCTAAGGGCTTCTTTACAACCACTTTTAACTGCCTTGAAGACAGAAACCGAGTTCTGGACGGAGGACCCTATTTCTTCAATGCAGCAGGCCTTTATCTATGAGACTGGGCCGAAAGATTCAACCTTGACAAAGAAGACTTCAGTTGGGCGCTAGTATGGGTCCGCATGTACTCGCTTCCACTGGAATACTGGGACGATGATTCACTAAAAGCCATTGGCAATGGCTTAGGCAAGTTCATAACGGATGCGGAGGAAACTAAGCTTCGAAGATATACATCTTATGCACGGATCTGCGTCTACATGAAGCTGGGCCATGCGCTACTAGACACGGTAAGTCTTCTGCACGATGACTTTGAATAGATTCAGCCCCTTGATTATGAATATTTACCCTTCCGTTGTAGGCGATGCCATGCCCACGGTCACTTCTTTCGTGACTGTCCCTTAAACATGCCGCCTAAAACCATAGAAACTAGAAACAAGTTTGACCCCAAAGGATTCACCAAGGTAGCCAGCCGGAAAAGGCATACCAAAAAACCTCCCTCGACACCTAAAAGCACTGCTCTAGCTTCTAATTTGCCGTCCTCAAGCAACATATTTGATATTTCGACAAATCTAGAACAACCTAAATCAAATATGCCCATGCCAGCAAAGCCAAGCTCAGATCCATCCACTCATATGTCCACCACTCCTATCCACTCTAAAACCCATCATCCTTCGAATGCCATCTACTCTGAAAAGCCTGCCTCAGATTTGCAACTCAACACCAACCTTGTTCAGTAGAAAGCCCTATGGTCCGATAAGATTATGGACATTGATGATACTCAGGCAGAACCTTCTTAGTCACTTACCCACCAGGAAGGAGCCAGTAAACAAAACTTAATGGAAGAAGAACCATAAAGCTTTGATCTCGAGGAAATAGACATTTTCAGTCTAGAGCAAGCTTGCAAAAGGAAAGAGTTCGCCACAATACCAGAAAGATAACTGGAAAATCTAGAAGTAGTGCTCACACGAGTGCATCAACATAATACTCTGGGCATAGAACAAGGAGGCCGATGGGATGGGAAACATATCATTAAAGAAGGGAAGAAAAGAGGCAGAAAGACAGATCTACAACATACCATTTTAATTAGGGAAATGCTAGTGGAATCGGGCAGATGCTCCAAGTTGACCAAATATTATTGATCCTTACCCACCAGTCAACCATGAAGCTAATCTCATGGAATGTAAGAGAACTTAACGGTCCTGGGAAGTACAAAATGTTGAAGAACATGATTCACAAAGAACAACCATACATTGTATTCATGCAAGAAACAAAATGCAGCACCAAAACTTTAGAATCCATATTATCCAAAGCCTAGGTAGGATGTCAAATAGTAATAGTAGATGCAACAGGTGCCTCGGTAGGGTTAGCCATAGTATGGAATACTCAACATATTTCCTTAACAAATTTTTATGCTTCGCATCACTTCATACATACAATGTTCCACCTGATCGGCACCAACATACATGGACATTTAACCAATGTTTACTTCCCGCAGGAAAGTACACAAAAACTTAAGCAATTAGAAACATTGGAGATTCTTAATGCTCCAAGAACTCATCCACTTTGGTTAACAGGTGGAGACTTCAATATGATCACACGACCGGAGGAAAAATTGGGGGGCAGAAGAAAGCTAGAAAAAGAAAGCAATGACTTCAAAGACTATATTCAACACAATAAACTAATAGACTTACCTTTTGACAACAGTATCTTTACTTGGAACAACAAAAGAGCCAACACTCAGCAAATAGCATCCAAGTTGGACAACTTTCTAATTTTAGACAACTTCGTCCATGTTGGTGGCGGTATATGTGCCTCTATCCTACCCCTAGCTGGCTCGGATCATTGGCCCATCTCTTTGCAATGGAAAAATCTTGGAAACTCAAACAGAAGACCTTTCAAGTTTGAAGCTTTCTGGCTCACTCACCCTGAGTTCAATACAGTGGTCAAAACAACGTGGGAAAGTTTCATTCCCAATGAGGGCTCTCTCATGTACCAATTCCAACAAATATTGAAGCATATCAAAAAACAAATCAAAACCTGGAACTACACCATTTTTGGCAACATCCTTCAAGAGAAAAAAGCTCTTGAGCAGAGAATGGCAGAGCTACAACAAAAGATCATCCTAGAAGGCAAAATAGAGGAGTATGCCAGACAGGAACAAATACTACTAACACAACTAGATGAAAGACGCAGACAAGAGGAACTGTTATGGAGACATAAGTCAAGAATTAGATGGTTAAAAGAAGGGGAACGAAATACCAAGTTTTTTCATCGTACAACTATACAAAGAAGAATGAACAATACAATCTCTCACATTCAAAACTCACAAGGAAACAAAATGGAGAAACAGGAAGACATAGAGAAAGAGCTCACAAATCACTTCAAAATTGTTCATCAAGAGCAGCCCACAGATAGATAACATGCAACCAATGAGATACTTAAGCATATTCCTAAACTCATCATGGAGGAGCATAATCAATTATTTTTAAGACCAGTCACCATCATGGAGGTCGAAGAGGCTTCAAATCAACTGAAGGTTGGGAAAGCGCTGGGACCTAATGGCTTCATGTCCAACTTTTACCACCACTTTTGGGATCTAATCAAAGTAGATGTCTGGAATGTGGTAGAAGAATCTAGAGCCATGCATTGGTTACTTCCTTCGCTCAATGCAGCTTTTATCGCCCTTATTCCCAAAGTTGCGCAACCAAGCACTCTAGAGAAGTTCAGGCCTATTGCCCTCTGCAATGTCATCTACAAGATTATCTCGAGTCATAGCCAGTCACCTCAAAATGCTCCTCCCTCTTCTCATCTCACCGGAGCAATATGGGTATGTAGAAGGTCGCCAAATTCTGGATGGTATTATTCTTACTCATGAAACCATCCACTCTCCCAAGAAAAACAAACAGGCAGGTATGTTGTTGAAAATTGACCTTTCCAAAGCCTTTGATAAACTCAGCTGAACATACTTAAAACAGATGCTAATAGCCTTTGGGTTCAGCCTGACCTGGGTTAGATGGATAATGACCCTTGTTTCCTCCCCACTTGCTCTGTTCTTGTCAATGGAATCCCCTCTAAACCATACCACTCGTCAAGAGGAATTCGTCAAGGGGACCCTTTGTCCCCCTTTCTTTTCATCATTATGGCTGAGGGTCTAGGCCGTCTCATAAAGCATACAATTCACTCTCATGACCTTAGAGGACTCTTTGTCCATGGCTCCTCTGCTATCACACATCAACAATTTGTTGATGACAATATGCTCTTTGGTCATCCTTTTGTAAATGAAGTTAGAACCTTTAAAGCACTTTTAGACACATTCTCAGAAGCTTCTGGCACCACCATAAACACAACCAAATCTCAAATTTTTTTCTTCAACACTCCTATCCCACCCAAAGAACCATTGCTCGAATCATTGGATTCTCTCAAGGCAAGCTTCCTTCTCAGTATTTAGGAGCCCCTCTCATAGATTCCACCTTAAAGCATGCTTCCTGGCATAAACTCTTAGAGAAAATGGAAAGTCGGCTCCAGTCTTGGACTTATAGAACTCTCAACATGGCAAGTAGATTAGTTTTGATCAAAGCAGTCCTACAATCTATGCCCCTCTATTTGTTCTTAGTACTCGCTGCATCGAAATGGGTGCTGAAGAGAATTAGGAATCTGCAATGCAATTTCTTATGGGGTTCTATAGGACAAAATAGAAAATGGGCTTTAGTCAAATGGGAAAAAAATTTCAAGCCTAAAAAGTAGGGGGGTCTAGGCCTACGTGATCCACGACACAACAATATTTTGATGGGAGCATGGATTTGGTGGCAATGGGTTCCCTGCCCACAGAAGCCATGGGCGCAATTATGGACAAAAAAGTATGCAAATAATCAACCGCAACAAGACCTAATCATGATAACTACCATGCCTACAGGGTCCCTAATTTGGAATGCGACCAAGCAACACAGAGAGATCATCCATCAGCATAGCTTCTGGGAGATAAGGGACGGGAGGACAACCCGTTTTCGGACGGATTCTTGGCAACAGAGACCCAAAATTGCAGCACTCTTACCAGGCACAAATCATAATGGAAATGACATTAACCAGGAGAACAATGTAGCACATTACTGGACTCTAAGTACTATACAGGGATTCAGGCATTGGAAATCGGTGGAGAAAATAACACAGCAAGAATCGGAAGCTTATAGCATGGAACTACACAAAGAGCTTACCAGTAGGAAAATCAAAGTCAATATAGGTAGCGATGTTCTAAGATGGGGTTATACACGGAAAGGAACATAAACCACCAAAGAAGCTTATGAGATAATGTCTCAAACTCAGGAACCAATTGATCCTGCTTGGAATCGTATATGGACTACTGGGATCTGGCCCAAAGTCTCCACTTTCATCTGGTTGCTGTATCATCAAAGAATTCTCACATGGGACAACTTAATCAACAAAGGATTTCATGGTCCTTCTTACTGTCCCAACTGTCAAAACAATGAAGAAACCATTCAACACCTCATGGACTCATGCCACATGGCCAACCAACTCTGGGAAAAGCTCACTTTCAGATGCCAGAGACCCTGCAGACTTATTGGGGATTTAAGAAGAACTATTAGCAAATGGACCCCAGAGCCCTATAACAACAAAGTTCTCAACAAGTTGTGGACCATCTTGCCAGGTCTCCTTCTTTGGACAATCTGGAAGGAAAGAAATAAACGAATTTTCAAAAATAAAAAAACCTCCTTAGAAATCATATGGAATAACCTATGTCAGAACATCAAGGAAACTCTTGCATTGCATCAATAGACAACTAAGGACTTTTCGAAATAGCCTCAAGAATTAACCATACGGGCTAACTGGAATATACAGCTCCCACAAGCACAATTGAACCTCCAACAGACCCCACATTGCAACCAGACAACTTTCACATTCGATACACCCCCCAAAAAGAGTGATTAAGTTAAATTTCGATGGTGCCTCCAAGGGAAACCCATGCAAAGCAGGATTTGGAGGCATATTCAAGAATCATGAGGGCCAACCCCTACTACTGTATTTTGGATCCATAGGATGGGACATGAACAACTCTACAGAACTAGAAGGATTGTGGCAAGGTATGAAGCTAGCTGATCAACACAATTTTTATCCCATCCTTATAGAAGGGGACACTCAAACCCTTCTCAACATGGCCACTCTAATCCAACAAGGAAGCATGGCTTCGCAAGTTTCCAAAAGTTGGAGATTATTGGTCAAGCTTGAAACTATAGAGAAATGGATAAAAGACAGGAGAGCAATAACTTTTATTCACGTCAAAAGGGACAGTAACAAAATCGTTGATCTCCTAGCAAACATTGGGGTCGATCAGGACCAAATCCTACATTACGACCTTCTCAATATCATCGATGATCAAAATCAACTGCAAATTTGCACTAACCTAGTGCACAAGGAAGATCAACCCCCAGATGCGGGTGGCAATTAAGGAAGTTAAGGCGATGAGACGGGGCAATGACGGGCGAGATGGCCACTTGGCCTCCTGCAATGATTCCAAGACCAACTTTATTAATCCTCACGGCACCTTGCAGGTGGCATTTAATGCCTGCTCTTGCCGAGGAAAAATCATCAACTGCATAACCATGGAACCGGTGAATCACCTGATCATTCTTCCCCTGTTTCATGCTGCCTGCCCTCCGCAGGCGGGAACGCCAACTGAGCGAACCAGCACGGGACACAGATGCTGGCTTGTTTGTTGTCTGGACTTGGGTAATGGCTTCCACCATTCCCATACTAACCTTTGCAATTTGGCTCCTACTCCTCAGCACTCTGTAACTTCTGCTCAGCATTCCTCTATCAACTCTTCTTCCACCCCCCCTGACTCTACAACTGCGCCTACCTCCACCATGGTCTGCCACCGCATGCGCAGCCATTGCGGTGGCATGCGCAGCGGTAGCTCTCGCGCCCCTGCTTTACATAGCCACAATTCGGCTTCCCCTACTTCTTCAGCTGAAAATCCCTGCCAGTGCAGTGCTGCTGGTCATTATCCGAACACCAGAAGTGGTAGAGGAAGAGCCTACCTCTACTGCTCTAGACGCGACGAGGTGGTTGTGCGCACTGCTACCTTCCCTCTGCCTCGGCATCATGTCCCCCACATGATGCAGTTTCGGTTCCGTAGCTCCATGAATTGCCCGATCATAGTCGCCACCGTCTCCATCTGCATTTCTGAAGAGCTTGACCAGCAAATACCCATGACTACTTCCTTGGAGGAGATGAACAGATAGGTCCAAGCCGGCACATAGACAACATTGACGAGCTGGATGGTAATGGAGTTCGGCATAGAAGACATGGAAAATCCATTGCTGGCAGCTCGCATGATGCTTCAGGCGTTCCTAGTGACACACGGGCAGTGGAAAGTCGTCTGGAGAACACGTCGCGCTTGCTGGATGCAGATGGCAGCAGGGAGAGAGGACGTCAGGCTGCGGGATGTGGTGAGGCAGACAACCCGGATGACTGGGCATGTCCCATCGTGGAGGAACCCGCTCCGGATGACCTGGCGCTGCGTGTCACTCCCGACAGGTGGCAATTCACTTAGCTCTGGTTTTTTTCTATCTTACTTATGTGTCCTCAGGGTAATTTGCTGGCTGGGCGGTCCAGTCAGGACAATCTGTGGTTTTTCTGGGTGGTTTTTCTAGTTTTCAGGGTGGTTTTATTGTTAGCTGATAGGCTGGTCTATTCAAGAAACTTGTGGTTAAATTTGGATGTTTAATGGATTAGTTTCCCCTTTGTAGGGGCAGTCTCAGACAATTTTCATTGTTGCGTGCTAATTAAGCCCGGGACCCTTTACGGCCCGGCTATTATGTAACTTTTTTGTATTATATCAATATATTAACCTTATTTAGAAAAACAAAAAAGAAATATTTACACGTCCTCTCAGTCCATCCATTCCAAATATTATTAATTTTTCTACGTCTTCTTGATGATTTCAGTAACTTATGATTTTTCTACTTCATTTGGAATTTACCAATATTATGGTATAATGTGTTGCATAATGAAGCCTTCGTGAGTAGATCTTTTTGTATGTATAGAGTTAGTATATGAACATTTGGAATAAAAGACATTAATCCGCGGTCTCATTTCCAATCTGATAGACCATAACAAAAGGATTTTAATATTATGCAATATAGTATGAAATTAAAAGAAAAGGCTTATTTACAAAAAAAATGGTGTTTATAGTAATTAAATAAAATATTGTAATTTTAATTTAACAATATCAAAAAATGGTATTTATTAATATCTAAGATAAAATTTCAATTTAAAGTTTTCAATAATAAAAACTCATTCTCAAGCTCTCATCTATTTGAAAATAAAGGTCCTAAAAAGCTTCAAAAGTTCCCAAAACCATTTCCAACTAATTAGGGATGTTTCGTTCTTGTTCCTAAGTTCTCTAAAACATGGGAAGAAAAGAAAACAATTTAATAAATGCCATAATTGGTTCCTATGCAACTATGGAAATAAGTTATTTTTGTTTATTTCTTAATTTATTCATTTAAAAGATACAGGAAAAAATGTGAAATTCCATGTATGAGATGAGGTAGGTCAAATAATTTAACATTATTACAAGTTTTTTGGTATTATTATGTCACATAACATCCTTATCGTAGGAGTCAGTGGTGAGCAACAATCTCACCATGTCTCATGTCACAAATGAGTAGGTATTAATGTGCAATGTAATGCTTGAGTCGAAGTGGTGAGAAACAATTTCACCATGTCTCACATCACAATTAAGTAGGTATTAATGTGCAATGTAATGCTCTAGATTGAGTGGTGTTTGGTGTTATTACCCATCCAAATACATAGGCAAAGTTAGAAATTTTTTCTCCTACATTGTTGCTTACTAGTTAGCATCCCTACCATGATCCATAGATGGCTTGCCTTAGATGTCTCATCCATTATCTGGTCAACATATTCATTGATCTATCGTATTCATCCAATTAAGGCAGGTCATCTAGTGTAAGGTACTCTAACCATTTCTATATTCAAGTGTTTTCATTTAATGTTTAGGGCATTTTAATATGACTCACAAGTTTAAATTGGATTATAGACCACTATTGGTTGTGTATTTATTCCCTTACTTCACTTTGGTAGTTATCATGTGTCGCTAGTCCAATGTGACCTTCCTTGGGATCTTTTCTTTCACTATCTAGGAGGGGCACAAATACATTGTTTATAATATTAATTAAAATATTTGTATTTTAATTTAATGATACTAAAAATGGTATTTATTAATATCTAAAATATAAGTTTAATTTAATTTAAAGTTTTCAATAATTAAAACTCACTCATAAACTCTCATTTCTTTGAAGATAAGGCTCCCAAAAATCTCCCAAGTTCCCAAAGCCATTCCTAGCTAATTAGGGATTTTTCGTTCTTGTTCCTAAGCTCCCAAAAACATGGGAACGAAAGGAACCAATTTAAGAAATGCAATAAGTTGTTCCCATACAATTATGGAAATTAGTTATTTTTGTTTATTTATTAATGTGCAATGTAATGCTCTAGTTCGAGTGGTGTTTGGTACTATTACCCATCCAGATACATATGCAAACCTAGGAATAAAATTTTCTCCTAAATTGTAGCTTATCAATTAGCAGCCCTACCATGATCCAGAGATAACTCACTTCAAGTGCCTCTCATCCATGATTCGATCAATATATTTATTGATCTAGCCTAGTCATCCATTTAAATATGGGTCATTTATATATTCAAGTGTTTTCATTTATTGTTCAGGGAATTTTAGTATGGATCACATGTTGAAATTGGATTATCGACCATTATTTTTAGTGTACTTGTTCCCCTACTTCACTTTGGATGATCCATAGATAGCTCACCTCAAGTGTCTCTCATCCATGATCTAATCAATATATTCATTCATATATCCTACTCATACAATTAAGGTGGGTCACATGTTGTAAAGTACATAAACCATTTATATATTCAAGTGTTTTCATCTAATGTTTATGGAATTTTATTATGGATCACAAGTTGAAATTGGATTATAGACCACTATTGGTTGTGTACTTGTTCCCCTACTTCACTTTGGTGGTTGTCATGTGTCCCTTGTCCAATGTGACCTTGGGATATTTTCTTTCACTACCTAGGAGGGACACAAATATGATATTCTAATGATGATATCACTCCACGTTATTCAAACTTAACACTTGTCATCATTCCCATATGTCCATTATCCCATAGTTTGATTGGTTGTTTTCAATCACTCATACTAGTTCATTGTTGACTTTTTCCTATGATAATAAGGGGTTGAATATACCCTAAGTTGATGCAACTATTAAAAAAAGAAAGATCATGAGCCTAATGTTGAAATGCAAAAGAATGGAAAGGAATGTAAAGCAAGTAAAAGCCAATTTTAAGTTGTGATCTACCCCCTGTTATATAAGCACTTGTTCCCGAGAGTATCCATGCATATCACAACCATCAAAATAAAATGAACTCTCTATAAACACCCTAACTCTCACGAAGCAATAAATTATCCATAACTAAAATGGAGTTTTATGATTATTGTTTGGTCAATTTAGTGTGATCTAAATTGCTAATTAAAATGTCAATCCGGGGTTCGTAAACTGACGAAGTGAAGTGTACTATATGTACTAGATAACCATTTCCTTAGTCTTTTGTCGTTTTTGAGTTTTTTTAGTTTGTTTTTTGATTTATCTTTTCCTAATGTATGATGGCGAGGATGAAAGTGAAGTATGTTGTGTATATGATGATGGTTTCTACAGTGATTTTCTCAAACTTGAAAGTACTCAAAAGAAAGCTTTAAAACAACTAAAATGAAATCAATTCTTAAGAGGAAATAAATGCATCAAACAGTGAACTAACGACAATGGCCCAATATCCTTGCTGCTGAATAAAAAGAAAGTAAAAGAAACTCAAACTAAAATCAAAGCAACTAATTCACACTACTTAAACTCTTCAGATCCTTTACCCTTCAGCTCAATCTCCCTTATGGGAAGCAATCATGAACAAGTCAAGCAATATGATATTAAATTGCATAAAAGAAACTAGTCACACTACTTGAACTCTTCTGGTCCTTTACCCTTAAGCTCAATCTACCTTGTGGGAAGCAACCATGAATAAGTTTAAGCAATATGATAACTAAATCACACTACAGTTAGTAATATTCTGATTTTTTGCTAATAGAGTCACTTGACTATAGAAAGAAACCATAAACTGGTGAGCAGTATGATATCTAAATAACAGAAAAATAAATAAGCAAATCACAACTTGGAAAAGACAATGCTAAAATTAAACTTCAGAAAATGAAAGTTAGCAGGAAGGACAAGATGATCTCATATGCCAATAGTTATCAAAAAGATGAAAATTTTCCCGGGCTGCCTAAGAAAACCTGCAGAAAAGCACTGATCAGTTGACAACTATAAGAAAACAGAGGTGAAAATATAAACATCAGAAACATCAAACAACATATTATGTACAAGCTAATGATAAGAACAAAAACATAATAAAACTAAATGGAAACTTTACAAGGCTTCAGCGCGCAGGGGCCCTCTGCCACTTCAGCCAGTCAACAAGTAATCACACGAATAAGCTCAAAAAACTCTTCTCATGTATTAAAATAGCAACATATATAAAAACAGTGGGGTGATAACTAGCAGTTCGGAATTCACATATACAAACAGTTCAGAATTCACATATCCCCCCAAAAAACTCCTTTACAGCGTTCATCGACGCGTTATTTATAATGCCAAAATGCTAAAACTAGCCAACTAACTGCTACGCTATTAAATGTGTTGCTAAAGACACGTAGATCCCTTCAGCCGAGATCTAGTGTAACTGTCATCGTGTCTATTAAATCTCCGGAGTGGTAGCTGTTGGATTCAGGTTTCGGGAATGATCTCCAGGTGTGCTGGTGTCTTCGTGAGCTGAGGACTATGCCACGTAACGTTCACGTGCTCAAAACGGAGACGTGCCACCGCTGAACTCTTTGGTTGGCTTTGTCTTTGACCTTCGTTGCCCGTGACCTTCCATGGATGATTTGGCTTATTTGAAGGGACACGTTCCATGTATCCGCCACCTGGAGCTTGCCCATGTAGCTCGTTTCTTCATAGGACACCTGTAGCACAACTTTTAACAAAATAGCTGCGGAATCCTGTGCTGGCTGCGGAAACTGACAAGTTTCCGCAGCTGCATGAACAAAAAAACTAAACCAAACAACAATCATAAGCATAGTCAGAAAACCATATAAAAAGTTCTTTTTAGACTATAATGCAATGATTTAAAAACTAGGTGGATGAAGTAAGTGGAAAAAGAAGGCTGAGAGGGTGTATAGGAAGGTGCAGGTTTGAGGCTCAACAATTATTATTGAAAAATCCATAAAGCTTGCTAAACAAGATATATCAAAGCAAGAAAGAAAAAGACAAATATTGGGGGCTTGGAAAAACAAAGGCTAAACAAGTTATATCAAAGCAAGAAAGAAAATGACAAATATTGGGGGCTTAGAAAAACAAAGGCGAGGGAAAGTAACTCAAGTAGCTAAGCGCTTCCTCTACAAAAGTGTTCATGGACAATGGTTTTTCATAACCTAGTATAATACTATGACATATTTCATGAAGTAAACCCCAGATGATAACACCTATCACTTACACCTATCATTTGAAAGGGTTGACCTATGAATTGTTCCTTCCATTGGGATTAGAAGGACCCAATAAGATCATAGAATAACCCTCCTATACTCAAGTGAGGTAACTTTTACACAATCATAAGCTAGTTGGACATTTGAAAACAATGCTTCCATGAAATACTTTGATGGCTTTGCAATTGAATAATGTACAATTTGATGTTTTTATGATTCTTGTACCAATGATGTCACTGTCACTTGATTCCTTAAGCATGTGCTAGATGATTCTTACAACTGTAGCTAGGATACCTCAAGGATGAGTGATGCTTCTCCAATGCGTTGTAGGGCATCTCCAACCTTATTCCATGATGACGCAAAACACCTGATGGAGAACATTGGAGCCTTGTTGAGGAGCATTGAATTGGATGATGACTTTGCACTAATGATGTGGCCACCATCTAGACCCAAGACCTTATACATTGAGTATTGAATCTAGGACATTGACTTGAGAGATGGTGCACCCTTGAGATGAAAGCATGCCCCCAGGATAGCATTGTGTCTTCCTAATGGATGTTTCACTTCTTTAGATGGTGATTGATGGTGTTAATCTCTTGGGACCACTCTAAA
This sequence comes from Pinus taeda, assembly GCA_000404065.3. Classification (NCBI taxonomy): domain Eukaryota; kingdom Viridiplantae; phylum Streptophyta; class Pinopsida; order Pinales; family Pinaceae; genus Pinus; species Pinus taeda. Next base: position 140,246 of record APFE030026489.1, read on the forward strand.
GGGGTAGATTCACCCTCAACCTTGATGCCACTATGTTATTCCTTGAATTAATGAACAGGCTGTGATTTAATTCGGCAAGGGAGTTCTGATTTAGGAATCAACTGTGTGCTGGCATTTAACCTTGCTCCACCACGTATCTCGCCTTTAATGCCCCCCGTCTTTAATAAAATTTCACTTCACTCTCACACCTGTTTAGAAACGTATCCCAATTGAATAAGACGCTTCTCCACTACACCCATTTAACGACTATTCCTATGTTCTTTCGTTCTTGTAGGTTACTTGGCGTTTTACTCACTAAAATAGCGGCACAGAAGTTGGTACTCGTGGATCTTGTCTTCATTGACAAGTTTTGTGTATAAGTTTTGATTTTATTATGATATGCTTGGCAGTCTGACTATACTTTCAGCCAAAACTTTGTAATGTAACGATCTTTGTCAACCCGTAATCCCATGAAAAGCACTAATCAAGCTCATGACTATTTTCCGCTTCATCTTTATAGAACTGTACTCACAGCTAGGTTGGATTATATGCTTTGGTTTCACCTCGCTGAGATTGATCCAACCATTAAATCTCCTAGGCAGCGAGTATTTGGCATCATAATAAATGGCAAAAATATACATCAGATATCCTTAAGGAAGTGGGGAGCTTTGCTGCTATTTGGTGGCGGTATACTGTAAGCAATTTGAATAAATCAACAATTAGTATACAACTGAATCTAGTTTCCAGAATTCCTTTAATCAGTAGTCTTGAGACCGTCTTTTAGCTGCGGAATGCAGCTCTATTTCGCAGCTAACTGGCAATTCCGCAACCATTTTCATACTTCTATAGGTTATAGGTGTCAAGAGATGACACAAACCACATTGGTAGCTGGGAAAATGTCAGTACATGGATGGTGTCCTATTCATTTGATCCAAGTCAATGAAAAAGACCCCGGTCAAAGGAAAGTCAAGGAGTGTGTTATCACCAAGTTGCCACACTAAGTTGCCACTCTAAGTCGCCGCATGTCAAAAAATAAATAAATAAATAAATGAATTTGAATCAATGAAATGAATAAGTTATTTACTCACTTTTCTGAAGGTATTGATTAATTTTGGACTGGTGATGAAAAATGAATGGCTAACTTTTTATTCAAGATTTTTGGCTACAGATATTGTGCACATTCCACAGCTAAAGTCATTCCACAACTGAAGCCATTCCCCAGTTGAAAAATCTCATTGTTCAAATCAGCCTAACTTTCTCATACGAAATCTGATTTTGATGATTCAAGTATCATTGGAAGGATCTCAACAAGGTCTACACAATGAGAAATCCATCATTAGAGTTCGAAATGGTAAATAATGAAATAAATTGTGGAAAAGATGCAACATTCAACTTGAGGCACTAATTCCAAAGCATATATAAATTCTTTTGATTTTTCCTTTGATAACTTGTTTCATTAATACAAATTCTTAGTTGTGTGTAAATATCATAACTAGAGAGATTGATCACCTCTCTCCTTTGATAATCTTACATTCCATTGCAGAAGAAGT